>PVIW01001450.1:216573-298284 GCA_004026585.1 Noctilio leporinus | reverse complement strand
TCAGTGGTCAGGGGGAAAGGGGTTGGGGGGAGGGGGGAGGCAGAGGCAAAGAAGGGGAGCAGCTTAGACAAGAACCTAGTATAAAGGAACCATGGACATGGACAACAGGTGGGATTGACTTTGGGGGGAATGGGTGGGTGGGGAGGGGGACAGAGGGGAGCAAAAAGGGGATGGATGTAATACAACAACAATAAAATTTAAAAAGAAAAAAGAAAAAAAAAGAATTATTCTTCCTTTTATTCTATAATTCCTTCTAGGCCTAACATTCTCTAAAATTAATATCCTCTTACCCATTCATATTATTTTCCCACAGCTCTATTATTTAAAATTTATCCCTGTGAATTAAAGCTCTCATAACTTCTGTTGCTTTTGTTGTTGGAAACCATGGTAAGATTTGAAAGCCTTACTAGTGATCAGTCTATAAAATTGCTTTTGATTATTGCTCAAGTAAAAGTTATTTCAGTATCAATTCACCCTTTGATTTAAGCACAACACAGAAAAAGTAGCCAGAGCCAGATTGATGAATTCTAGAACTAACTGGCTCTATCCCTCACACACTGTAGGACCATAAGCAAGTATGTTACCCTCTCTGACCCTATACTCAGGTCTGTATACCTGGGTGAATAATTCTAATCTTCTCCTATTTTATAATTATTGTGGGGATAAAATGATCTCATTGATGAGAAAACACTTGAAAAAAGAAATCACCCAAGTTCCATGTGTCATAGGGGTTATTCTTCCTGTCAAATGAGATCAGAGATGTGAGGGCACTTTGATATCTTACATAAATTGTCAGTTAACCTTGTTCAGTCAGTTAATCTCTCCTGGCCTGCTTTCCCATTTCAATGATAAACCCATTTAGGCCCTTTTTATCCCAAAAATTCTGTGATTCAGGGATTGATTTATTGTCATATAAGATTAACTGCTATTCTACAACGTATCAGTCAGTATAATGGAAAAATAGATAATAAAGAAGGACCAGAGCATAAAAGATAAAGAGCACCAAGGTTAGAGACCAATCCCTGGTCTCCATGAATGGAGCTGCGACACATGACCAAGGCTGGGTCCTATGTCCCAACCATAGCAATTGCCTCAGGATGGGTACTCACCCAAGCAAGGTCCAATGAAACCATATCCCAGATTCTGATGCAGTAGGAAGGAGAAATGTTTTCCTGGCAGGACTGTGAGCTGCAGAGAACCTGGAGTCTTACTGGTGGGAAGAGGCTTTCTGAGAATGAAACCAACTGAGAAGAAAGCAAAGAACCATGGAGATGTTCCATAGCATCATCTGGGCTCCAGGACCCCGCCCTGTCTGAGGACATACACCCCAAGTTACCTAAACCCATAAATTATCTTCTCAGTTCAAGCTAGTTCGAGTTAGGTCTCTGTCACATTAAACTGAAGGGGTTTCTGACCGGTACACACAAGTTTTCAAACTTAGCCTGCGGGGTCCCAAGGTTCCCCAGAGGTGCAAGGCTGGGGCAGGCCAAACTCACTGGCAGGGTGCTGGGCCTGTGTGTCCCATTTAAACAGGGGATCTTCTCCTTTATGGTGCACATGGACACATGGACACATACACACATACTGCACTGCATGTGAGATTTGCTGGGAGGGCAGCTTCCAAGAATACTTGACTTCATGGTTTCTCTGAGGAGCTCTCTGGAACTCAAAAGAGGTATCTTTAAGAGGCAGTATTCTGGATCTTAACCCATTCTAGAGGGACATAACTCAGAGGCCTCAAAGGGGAGGGAGCATTGTTGACAACTAGGGAGTTCTTTCTGGGTTTAAGAAAAGAGTGCGCAGACCTGGCTGGGTGGTTCAGTTGGTTGGAGCGTGGTCTGGCCACCAAAACACTGTACTCCCGGTCAGGGCCCACATACCTAGGTTGCAAGTCCTGTCCCCAGTTAGGGAACATATGGGAGATAACAAATCGATGTTTCTTTCTCATCTCTCTCTCTCCCTCTTTCTCTCTTTATCTTTCTTTCTCTCTCTGCCCCTTTCTTCTTCTTCTAAGATCAATAATTTAAAAAATATCTTTGGGTGAGGATTTAAAAACAAAAAACAAGATAGCTGGTGATCACCAGGCAAGCCCAAGTGTGCCAGACATTGGATTTTTATGAGAAAATCTTATTTTAGTTCTTTACAACAAAGTCAAAGGGATCTTCAAGTCAAGTAATATAGATCTGCAATCTAAATTCAAAAAGTGAACCATAACTGCATCCCTTCATTCCTGAGTCCAGCGATACTCAGCATGGCTCTGAGCTCTTGGAAATGGCAGGACCAACCTCATGTGCATGTGCCCATGTGGTTTCCTGGGGAGAAGCCCAGAGTTTTCTGTTACTCTTCTAAGGGTCTCTGTAACTCAGGAGAGGTTAAAAAAAAATCTGACCTACCAAGGGAAGGTTATCCCAGGAGGGTTACCAACTACACACATATGTGCATGCATAATGCATATGCATGAGTGTGCATGTGTTTGCATGGGACATTGTCTCTTCAATATTCTTGTAAAGTAAAAGGTCAGTTCCTCTCTCGGTTCCTTCAGTCTCCCCTCAACGAGAAACAACATTACATTACCATCGATATTTACTGTACTCAGCCAGCAGAGAAATAAAACATTCACAGGCCATTAATCCCGCTTTAACCCTGGGCAGAATTTACCTCTGCAGCCCATGGGACAAGGGAGGTCACAGGAAGCCCACTTGTTCTTGCTTGCCAGTGGGGGCCTTGCAGGCGTGGGCACACCAGGGGGCTTTAGGAGGCTGGTCGTATCCTTTCCTCTTCACCACTAGCAACTGGCACCAGAGAAGACTCATATGTTGGCTCACTCCTCTGCTCATTCATTCATTCATCTGCTCACTCATTCATTCATTTACCAAATAAGCCCACTGAGAACCTCCTATGGACAGAGCTGTGATGGGGCCCAGGAGTCCAAAACTCTGTTCCTATCCTTTAATTCACAGCTAAGAAAGAAATCATTCTGCATATTTATAATTGCTTTTAAGTTCACTCTGCAAATTCCTACTGTCTCATTTGATTTTCACAATTGCCCCTAAAACCAACAGGGAAGAAGAAATTATTCTCACTTTAAAGATGATAAAACTAAGGCTACAGAGGGTTAAATTAGAGCTAAAGTTTGGGTCAGGCAGGTCTATTGTTGTGGTTAGCTAAATCAAAAAGCTATAAACTCCATGAGAAAGAAGAGATGTGATTTATGTTCAATGAGTCAGTGTTATTAAGGTATCAGATGTCACTTTCCAGCTTTGCAAGGGAAATTTCAAAAGAAATGTGCCCCAATTGAGCATGAGACCACTGGCCATCCATGGGAGACAATAAAGTGGAGAACAAGGGCCTTATAAATTTCACCCCATGTTACCGTGAGAGAAATTATTACTGTCATTGCTTTTAATAACTACAACTTATTAAACACTTACTTGGACTAAGATGTCCCGCTGTTCCAGATTGCCCAGTATAAGGAGCTTCTGAAATGCAGGACTTGAATACTGAAACCAAGACAGTCCTAGGCTAACTGGGGTAATCAATTGGTCACCCACGAGGGTCAAACACGTTGTACGATTCCTTTCGTTCCTTTCTCCCCAAACACAAAGCAGAGGCCAAATGAGCCCCATTTAACAGGTGAAACTGACCTTCTGGAAGGTGAGATGCCCGATTTAAATGTCAGGGCCAGGTTTAAACCAGATCCATCTTAGCCAAAGCTGGGCCCCCACCATTACCACAGGATGACAAAAATGCTAGCCTCTTTGAGGTCAACATTGATTTCCCTCTGTTAAACAAAAGTCATCTGAAAACACAAAGGAAAACAAAAAGATCTGGTGGTGCAATTCCGGCTAGTCCCACACTGCTCCCCACCGAAGACAGAATTCCCGGCCCAGAGAGGCAGGTGGGCAGTGTAGGGAGGACTTTCTGCTATGTTTTCCACTTAGTTCCCACCATGCAGGGTAGTACCCAGCGTACAGCACTCATTCATGATCATCTCACTCAAAGCCTGCTGAAATCATGAATGAATGTTGAGACCCAGCTAGCAGCTGAATTGTTCTTTGAAGCGAATAACCTTCTGCTCCTCCCTGATTTGACCCCCCGTACAAATCAACCCCCAGAGTCATGAATCTAAAATGATGTTGCTATTCCTCCTCCCCCTCCCCTGTACCCCAGAGACACCAATTCCTGTGTCACTTCCATCGTAGAGGTCATCACTGCCTGTCATTCTCCTGGTCGTGTACTTGTTGACATGTGCATTTTCAGCCCTTCCCTCCAGAATGTTCTCTATCGATTCTGGATTTTATAGCTCAGGAGTGACACAGACAAACTCAACGTCCACATGACAGTATTCGAGAGATGACGAGAAAGGAGACGGTGGGTTATTATAAATGGCTAGAAAAACGCATACCATTCAGCCTGAAAATCAAATAAGTCAGGCTAAGAGCGGACTCCAAATACATGGACAGCTGCTCTATAAAAGAGAATTTCAATTTTTACACTGAAGAGATGCAGAAAACAAACCATAACTACAGTCATAAGACTCAAGAACTCAAGTAAGACACTTGAAGCAGGAAGGACTTTCCAAACCATCTCGGATGTCCAGCCTTTGGGAAGGGCCTCTTTGGAAAGCAGCAAGTCCGCATTAGAAGAGATTCCCAATTTAAAGCAATTCCTGAGTACCCGTTAGAAATAAATGCAGAGCAGTTTCCGCAATGGGAGGTCAGTTAGACGTTTCAAGTCATTGCCACACCTGTGACTTTGGGGCTCCACCAGCTGAAGGAGCCAGCAGCCCCGTTGCCTTCTACACCAACATTTCACTCGTCCCCTCCCCTTCTCTGCTCTTCCCCTAGCTTGACGGAAACCAGAGGGAACAGAAGGGGTCTTCGACACCCCCACCTTTCCGCAGTATTAGGTTGAAGAGAGAGGCAGGCAAAAACCAATATTGAGGTGTGGGGACTCCCAGAGTAAGCAGTGAACCCTCACTTTTCTCTGAGCCATGAAAGAGTAGATGCCTCTTTGCCTGAAACTAACTTAAACCAATCCTAAATTCCATATCTTACTCTTATCTTATCTCACTGGGTTATGACGGGGATTGAATGAGATGATAAATCTGAAGCACAGCACCTTACACGTGGAAAGTGCTGAATTACTAAACCGTTGATTATTATCTTCTACCTTCACTATCCCCCTACTAAACACTAATAAAGGACTGGAAATGTTGTGGTCATGGGGGAAAGCAGCAGATGAGGAGACATGAGTTTTGGTATCAGATCTGTCATTTGCTGACTGCACGGCCTTGAGAAAAATCACCTAATTTCTTAGGGTCTTCGTTCTGTCAGAAAGTTGGATAGGTAGACAGACAGACGGCTGACAGATATATAATGTCACTGCTCTACTACTTCACCAGGAGACTTGTCAGATTCAAATGAAATCATAGCAGAGAGATTTTTCTTGCCAATAGCAACGTCATACATGTGAACAGAACTAACTAAGACGCAAAGCACCCTGCAGTGCACGACACATTTTTTCTCCTCCATTAGCACAGGCAACCCAGGGGCAAAGGAGAGACTACACTATACAGCTAAATAAACCCAAACACCTTCCCAACCCCTTGTTTTTGCTAAAGGGCTAAGACTGGAGTAGTGCTTTTGCCCTGTCCCCTGAATGCCATTTTTATGGGGGGTGCACTTGTCATCTGTATGGGGCCTGGTTTTGTCCCCATTATGCACGGAAGAACTGCATCATATATCACAGGAAAAGGTGGCCACTAAAGGTGAGCAATGCTCCCCCTTCATTGTGACCCATCAGGTGTCCCTGCCAACTCCAAATACTCCCTGAGGGGAGGGGCCATTCTTCTGACTCCTCTCCTGACAGGGCTCTGCTGCCCACCTCCCATCCCACCCTTAACCACTCGACAAAGGCTCACTGAGCAGTCTGTTTGCCACGCACGAGTCTAAGGCCAGAAGCCACAGCTGGGAGCATCCACCCCCGTGGATGACATAACCAAATCAGGAGAGGCGGGCAGGAATAAAGGCAAGCAAGCAGTACCTAACTTCAGGTTGTGTCCTGTGCTAGAAGGAAAGGTTAGGAAAGGAAAAGGGTGAGTTAGCAGCAGGGGGAGGGGAGGTGACTGTAACTGGCAAGGTGGCACCTGGAACGGGGAAGCAGCCACACAGCCCCCAGGAGGACAGTCAGGAGAAGAAGCGGAAACGCTGCACGTGCCCAGAGCAGGAGCAGCCTGGCAGCATCCACAGGGGACACCGTGTAAAGCGCGTCTAGCCACTATGCTGCACGGCTGAACCGACTACAACATACTAATGCATGGAAACTAAATTTTTTTAATTGTTTTTAATTCAAAGAAACAAATGGCCTGGTATGTCTAGGGACCGACAAGTGGGGCGGTGTGGTTACAACACAATAAACAGGGCAGAAGGTGAGGAGGTCAGAAACGTGGGCAGGAACAAACCACAAGCAAAAAAGGGGGTTTGTGGTTTCCCACGGGAGTGAGCACCCCCATGCCTTTGCCCCAGTGGGGCCATCTGCCTGGGATGACCTTCCCATCCCTGCCACCAGGAAAACCACATTAGTCACCTCCTCTGCAAAACTTCCCCTGAGCTCCCTGGGTCACCACTACCCTTGCTTGCCTGCTTCCACCGTACTCCACACGTGTGCTAAATGGAGCCTGACTCTAAAGCCTAGTCACCCGGGGTCACCAGTTCTGTCTCTTGGGCAAGTTCCCTAACATCTCTAAGGTCTGGTTTTCTCCTCTTCAAAACTGGGGAAAATTCTAGTACCCTTGTACATGTAAGAGGGTTAAAATAACAAATGCTTAGAACGAACAGGGCCTTACACATAGTAAGTGCTTGACCAATGTTGTTATAAAACATTGTACTACATTTATGTGTTTCCATGTCTGTTTCTCCAACTAAATCCTAATATCCCTTGAAGGTACGACATGGGGCAAGTGGCTTATACATGTGTCCTCCATAACTAATACTGTGCCTAAAACTGAACAGGCGTCCACTAAGGATGGGACAAGGGAAGAAGAGGAAGGTGGCAGGCAGGCAAAGGATTATAAAGCAAGAAAAAAGTGTCTTGACATCCCTTTGCTCATTTCATTTTCGTATCAAATCAGCAACCCTGTAGACAATGATTTGCTTGTCCCATTTTACAGATAAATTGAGTCAGACCCCAGAAGACACTCACCGCACACCGGCTATATCTAAAGCATAAGGACATCTTCATCGGTAATAGAAACAATCACCGAATCCTCGTTTGTAGAGAGCTTTGTGTTTATGAGATACTTTAAAATCAATACTTACTGGAGCTTTACAACATACCGTTGAGATGATCAAAGTGGACCCTCCCTTTCTCCTTTCTGTAAAAGGAGATTGGGGTCCAGAAAGCTTACACCTCCCCTGCAGTTGGATTCATGCTGGAACCAGAGCTCAGCGTTCCTGGCTCCCAGTGCAGCACTGCAGTGGGCACCACCTCCCAGCCAGACCAGAGCCTGGGCATGGCCTCGACTGGTCTGAGTTCTTCTTCCCAATTGTCTGGGCCGGTTTCCTCAGCATCCACAGTCCGTATCCTTTTTTTTTTTTTTTAAAGGAAAAATGTCCACTAACAAATATCTGGGTGAGGTTCAAAAATGGTCAGACTGTGTTCCTGAGCCAATTTCTATTCTAGGCACAGTAAGTGACTCACTGGCAATCTTGGACAACAAAGAGGTAACCTTTATTTCTCTGACAAGTTTCTACTTCTCAGAACCCAAAGTCGCAAGCAACACAGTTTCTGACAAGACTTCCCCATTGCCAAAGCCTGTGTGAGCCCATAGCAATAGGTGATCCAGCCCCTCCTGCTTCTGACAGAGTTTGACAAACCTATTTCAGGCTGGAACTACCAACTAGATAATATAACCTGAGACTGCTCGGTCTACTGAGTTAAAATTGAAGTGGCTTCCCCAACCTCTCCCAGCTAATTAGTAGTGGGGTTGTGATCTTGTGCTGAAATTCCAGTGCCATGCTGGTGACAGACTTTCATGACAACTTCTCTGCTAGAACAAAGTACAACAGAATCTTCTAGAATTTCTAATAACCAAGGGTTCACATGCCTAGTCTTGGCCTAGAGGAGTCAATGTCCAGGTTAATAAAAAAAAAATTAATTGGTCTTGAGTTAGCCCATTATCAGTATGTAAAATAACTACCCCAAAATAAAATCCTACAGGCATGCAGAATATTTCTGTAGTCATCCAACCAGCATGAACTGAATATCTATTGAATCACGAACAGTTTCAGGCAAATACTGTAGCTTTGAACAGGCAAGTGCCTGCTCTCTTGGAGTTTACAGTACGCCAGGAGAGGGAGGCACCAAAAAGCCACACAAATAACCACTGAGGTCTCACTGGGCTAGATGCTATCAAGTACAGGAGCTAAGGGAGCTTCTATCAGGGGCCCCGGCCAAGTCTGGAGGAAGTCTCAGGAAGACTTCTGTGAGGAAGGAACATTTCAGCTGAGCTCAGAAGGGTGAGCTGGAAGAAATAAAGAGCTCTGAGGTAGAGGGGACAGCAGAGGCAACCATCTTGAGACATGAAGAAATGTGGAACACTTGAGGCACTGAACACAGGCCTTCACAGATGGAGAACAGGGTGGAGGTGTGAAGGGATGTGAGATGACAAGGAGGCAGAGCACAGAGTTTGCAAGACTGTAAATGACAGTAAGGGATCTGGGCTTCAGCGCTGACCATGTCTGACCAAGGAAACATCAGGCCTGCTGCCCACATGGAAATACTGGAGCAGCCAGGCCCTGTGCCCATGTCAGGTGCACTTTCTGGGGAGGGAACAGAAGGCCCCAGAGGTCACATGCCCAGGGACAGAACATAGTGAAATCAGTTCTCAGTATCCCTTCATACCCTTTTCTTAAAGCCAGAGGGACACAACACATGTGACACAATGGCTGGAGCACACACAACGCAGAGGCCAAAAGCCCAAACACTCCACAGTTCAAAGCACCAGAGGGCCAAGCAGCCTTTTTGGAACTTACACTCTCATTTCCCAATCCCTAAAGACAGAGGCCCGACACCTGAACTTAAATTTAATGACAATTACAGAAGATCAAGTAAATAACCTCAGATCATTGGTTATGTTTTCTTAGGCCAGCATTTTACACATATTCATACATATGTACACACACACACACACACACACATATATATATATATATACACACAAAACAAACACAAAAATTTCTATGGTGTCGCCATCATTTAATTTAAAGGAGAGAAGATATTCTGGCCAAATATTTCAGGGGAGAAAAGACATACACTTGAATTAAGGGTGGTCTTGTCTCAGAAAGAAGAAATGATAACAGCATCTTCCCCACAGACAAGCAGCCTACCCCTCCCTGGAATCACTACAGCTCTGCTGTCCAGTAAATACTGCATAGCTGCTGGCC
Source organism: Noctilio leporinus (assembly GCA_004026585.1). Taxonomy (NCBI): domain Eukaryota; kingdom Metazoa; phylum Chordata; class Mammalia; order Chiroptera; family Noctilionidae; genus Noctilio; species Noctilio leporinus. Next base: position 288,838 of record PVIW01001450.1, on the reverse strand, counting down.
GCGTGGGGGTACGGAGCCCTTGCAATGTGGTGAACTGAAACCAAGATGTGCCATAAAATACACATGGGATCTCAAAGATTCAATAAGAAAAAAATGTAAAACATCTCATTACTAATCATCCAGTGACTGCATGTGGAACTAATATTTTGGATATAATGAATTAAATAAATTATTTAAATTTTACCACTTGGTGCTCTTTTTTTAAAAAAAGATTTTATTCATTGATTTTAGAGAGAAGGGTAGGGAGGGAGGAAGAGAAGGAGAGAGACATCCATGTATGGTTGCCTTTCACCTGCCTCCAGCCACGGACCTGGCTGGAGACCTGGCTTGCAACCTGGTTATGTGCCCTGGCTGGGAAACGAACCAGTGACCTTTGGGTTTGCAGGCCAGCACCTTACCCACTGTGCCACCAGCCAGGGTTGTTTGTATTTTTTTAATGTAACCACTGGAAAGTAAAACGAAAATCGTTCACAAGGCTTACATTGTAGTGCCATTAGACATTGCTGACCTAGAGCAGGCTGTCCACTGTGCAGGGAGAGAGATTCACGAAGAGAAACTTGTACAGAGTGAAAAACAACACACACACACACACACACACACAGTACTGTCAGCAGGGTATCGATGCAGCTGAAAGACCATTAAGTAGCAACCAGGTGGGGGAATCCAGGTCTGGACCCTCTTCCTCTCACACGCCCCACTCTGGGCAAGTTGGAGGCTAATTTTCCATCTTCACAGGATCCTCAGAAAAGGAGCCATGGGAGAACCCTGCGGCTGACACACGTCAGAATGTCACAATATCGATGTCCCCTGAGGACACAGCGGCTGCCAGCCTCCAGAGCTGGGCGTGTAACTGTGTGACAGGAGCTCCTGCCCTGCCCAAACCTCTGTCTCGCTCCTCAGCCCCGAGCTCTCTGCTGACAGCACAGGTTCCGTGGCAAAAAGGAGGAAAACATTTCCTGAGCATCTACTCTGTGCCCAAGACTGGGCAGAGTCCTTTGTGACAGTTGAACTGTGTCCTCCCCAGGAAGATATATTGAAGCCTAATTGCCAGTAAATGTAACCCTTCCTGGAGAGGGGTCATCGAGTGACCATGATGTAATGTGGGTGGGCCCTAACGCAGTATGACTTGTGTCTTTAAAAAACAGGGTGGCTGGTGGCACAGTGGATAAGGCGCAGGCCTGCGAACCCAAGGATCTCGGGTTTGATTCCCCAGCCAGGGCACATAACACGGTTGCAGAACAGGTCTCCAGTCAGGTCTGTGGCTGGAGGCAGGTGAAAGGCAACCATACATTGATGTCTTTCTCCCTCTCTGCCTCTCTCCCTTCCCCTCTTTCTAAAAATGAAATAAAATCTTTAAAAAAAAAAAAAAAAGGGTGGGAACCCTGGCTGGTGGCACAGCGGATAAGGCGCTAGCCTGCAAACCCAAAGGTCACTGGTTCAATTCCCAGTCAGTGCACATAACCAGGTTGCAAACCAGGTTGCAAGCCAGGTCTCCAGCCAGGTCTGTAGCTGGAGGCAGGTAAAAGGCAACCATACATTGATGTCTCTCTCCCTCTCTGCCTCTTTCCTTTCCCCTCTCTCTGAAAATAATAAATAAAATATTTTTTAAAGGGGGGTGCAGTGGGGTGGGCACAAAGACAGACGCATGCAAAGGGAAAACAATACAAAGGCATGGGAAAAGCCACCTGAGGAACCCAAGGGACATGAATACGTCACCAACTGCACAGACTGGTGTCAGAGACGGTGAGAAAAGCTTCTCCCCTAGACCTGCTGGAGAAAGCCTGGCTCGGACAACCCCTTGACTTTGGACTTGTGAAACCACACATTTCTTTTGTTTAAAGCCCCCTAGTTTGCAGTACTTTGTTGCAGCAACCCCAAGAAACTAATACATACTTTAAATCCATGACCAGATTTCACCCTGATACCCACCCTATGTATAGGTACTGCTACTGCTGAGGGAAGGAGACTCAGGCCAGCACTGGGCCTTCGCCGCATGACCTTAGGAAGTCATTTCACCTGTTGGGCCCTAAAACATGACATGGGTTCTAACCAAGAGAAGGACAATAAGACCTGAAATAAATTAACAACAACAACAACAACAAAAAAAAAAATAGAGCTGTTGATGGAGTAAGTGTGGCAGGCCAGCGGAGGGAGTGAAACATCAGGCAGGCCTCTCTCTGACTAACCAGTGTCTAGTTGTCACCCACCACGGGGACTGCCACTGTCACCATTGTGACCCCTTCCACTTCCTCTCCCAACAAGGGGCCCACAACCACAGCTCCCACTCCCACTTCCAGGGCCTCCACCTCATCATCCCCACTCTCCCGTCTCACAGATGAGAAACTGAGGCAAGGGGGTAGTTGAAAAAAAAAAAAAAGTTACACATTCTGAAAATAGAAATTCAACCCCTAGCTATTCCTCACATACGCCTCCTCCTCCTCATTCTTCCCTAGGGTTGGGATCAAGGAAAAAATGTTGCATCTCCAAAGACAAGGAATGGTGATCTAGATAGTAAACCCAGGACATTGTATAGTAGCCCAGGGCCAGTGAATGGAGCTTTCAAAAGGAGATGCTAGGCTACAATATAAGCAATATAAGTAAATGGGCACTTTCCTGTCTACCTCATTCTACGTAGTCAGAGTCTGACTAACCCTCCTCCCAAGAGCCTAGAGAAACGAATGTCTAATGTCTCCTGCAAACTCTGTGTGTGTGTGTGTGTGTGTGTTCCTGGAAGAAAGTCTAGCCATGTTCTTTCCTCTGTCTCTAGAGCATCTAGGAACAAGCCTATAAAAGTTTACCAATTTTTACACACACTCTCTCTTTCTTGGCACAGCCCATAGAGTGTTTGTCTTACAAGAGCCGGGATTCCAGTCTGGGCATCAGATTAAGAAGACAAAAGAACTTTTACCCTACCTTGTTTCAAAACCTCTCAAATTCACGAAAGGATGGAGAAATGAACCCTCCTCCAGTCCAGTGCGATTCCCTTTCAGTTCCATACCAGGTGCGGGGGTCCAAACGCACAGCTAATAACCAGACTATTCCCATTGCTTTACATAAATCTCCTTCCAGGATCCTGTACAGACTAGTGGCCAACTGAGGACAGGCTTCTTCTTTTCACATGTAACCAAACATCATTTTATCAGCTTAATCTCACCATGATTCCTAAGAGTGGTATTATTCATTTACTACAGAAAATGTAGTAAAATGAGCAATTCTGGTGATAAGTGATGACGGAGGTGGAGGTTAAATTTAATTTTGAAATGTGAGTGGGCACTACTAGGTAGATGAATAACTAGGCATTCAAGGAGAATGGCAGGCTGGAAGTACAGACCCAGCCATGAGTACATAGAGGGAGACTGATGTGGAAGAAGACTCAGTTTCAGGGGGACAGTGTATATAGCGAGAAGCAAAAGCTGTAAGAACATAATCCTGAGGAACAGCTACCTAGCTTTTCAGGGCCTCATTTGTCTTGTTTGTGAAATGAAGGTGAAGAGAGCCTTCTTCTCCTAATGTGGTTGTGAGCATTGAATGAGCCAGGAACACACATAGGCCTTTGGTAGTGTCTGGCTGAGAAAATGTACCGAATGAATGTCGGGTTGATTTTAGTATTGGCCTCCTGAGATGGGGAGAATGAGCCAGGTAGGGGTAGACGCTGAGAAAAAGTGCAGGTAGCTAGAGGAGTCACCATAGGATGGTCTCGATTTTCCCTGTGAAGCGGAGGATGGGCTACCTTTCAACAGTAAGGACAAGGTGGTGAGATTGGAGGGTGGTGAAGAAAACGGGTAAGAGCTTTCCTGAGTCATTTGGGAGTAGGGACAGGTAAAGGGATCACTGGACTATGGGAGGCAGGCACCTGAGACCGGCGCCCACAAGTATGTAGACAGTCCCCGTGCCGGGTTATTTTCCTCCTGCAGCATCAGCAGCCCTGGACCAAGGGTAAGCACAGCTGACTCGTTGGTAAAGGGCCAAGAGGCTTGGGAGCGGAGGGCACACGAAGGCAATTACACAGACGTGGCAGCCACACCCCTGGGATAGGACATAAAGCTCTGGGCACACTTCACCAATGCCTTGACTTGCAATCCTAGAGGCTATGCCTTCCATTCCGAACCCATACTCAACACTTCCTTTGCCTCCACTCTCCTGATTAGTTTTTAAATTTATTTTTCCCACTAGCACGTGAGGTTCGTGAAAGTAGGATGGCATCACATGACTGCATACCGTCGGCTTGGTACTTCCCGTGATGCACACCGGGGAAGAACACGGGCTCCGAAGCTGCTTGTGTTCAAACCCCAGCGCCCTCGCTGACCACCGGTGGGACCGCAGCCAAGTTGCTCAAGATGGCTAAGCCTTGGGTTCCCCTCATCAGTGAATGGGGATTCTACCCACTTCCTACAGCAGTTTTAAGGTTTAGCTAAAATAATCCACACAAAATGCTTAAGGCAGTGCCTGGCCATAACAGAGATTTCAGTAAGTGCTCGTTGTTCTAATACAAGCAATGGTTTTTAAGCCAGCATGTAACATGTTTGCTTGGGATGCTGGATCCGATCGGTCCTCACCCAAAAGGAAATGCGGTACTACGGAGTTAACAGTGTCATTGAGAGAAGGCGTGAAAAACCACGAGGCCACAACAAACTCGGGACCGGTCTCCCCACGGAGCGCTGCCTGGGGAAGGACCGCTTGCCACGGCCTGTGGGCCCAGGCGTCCTCCCCAACGTAACTGAGAAATATGTTCTTCATGCATTCATAATTGGAGTCTAGCAGATGGCAGAGGCATTTGTTTAATGAAATATGTCCCTTCGATTAAGCTGGGCCATTGGGGATTTAGGACTTCAATACCATCTCATTGCTATCCCGCTTTTCAGAGACCAGGGGAGTGTCAGGGATTTTAACAAACATGGATTAAAGGTTGGAGAGAAAACGATGCTAGTGGAGGCGTCTAGAAATCCAAAGTTAAGCCTTTGAGGTGCTGGCTCTGTCTACATTTTCACCTGGGGCAAGGAAGCACCGCAATGAGGGTCTCCGGTGCGAGCTCTGGTCAAGGTTGGAGCACAGAATCAACCAGCTGATCTACCCATGAGGCGAACAAAGTGAACTGATCGGGTCCCTCCCCGCACAGGATGCACGTTGCTTCCTCTGTGCCGAACTAAGCTACTTCCTCTGGCTACGATGCCTTTCCTGCCTACTTGCATACACTCAACCCTCATTTCCCCATCAGAGACCTTATCATCTCGGAAGCACACACGGTACCTGAAGTATATCACTTATTTATGCGTATACATTTTGAAATCTCCGCCAGGACAGGGCCTGCGACTATCTGGTTCACTGAAGTCTGCAATGCTGGCACACAGCAGATGAAACATGTCTGTTGATTACCTGCCTCAGTTTAAACGGCATGGCTGGACGAGGAAAGAGCCTGGACTATGATCCCACACCCTGGCCTCCTAACACGTGTAATCCTCAACTCCAGCGATTTGCATCTCCATTCCTTCAGCCACGCAACACTAGCCATGTTACCACTGGCCCCCATGACTCTTTCACCCATGACGTTGAATGCAAACACCCTTCCCTATATCTATTTTCCCCTACCTTTCAAGTCCCCCGCAGCTCCAACCATACTTACTCATCCTCCTTTTCACAAGTCTGGCCCTGGGATCTCCTCCATCCGTCTCTTCCTCTATTTGCTTCCATAATACCCAACGGAGACTTTGTGATTATTTTCACTCACCCAAAGCCTCGGTCCTGAGTTCATCCAACAGTTGGCCTCCCTTTCCCCTCCATCAGGGCAGCTCTGTCTAACTAGAGAAAATGCCAAGTCAGCAGCACTGCAAAGTCACTGCCTCCGGTGCTTCCTGGCAACTCTCCCATGGTCCCCTGCTCAAAGCTCTTTCCCATTCAACACGGAAGATGTTCTAAACCTTCTTTAAGCTCCCACACCACCTACTTTACTCTTCCTCTCCCTCATAGTGAACAGCTATCACCGTCACTCTGTGATGCTACAATCCTCTGGTTTCCCAATCCCAGAGGCAATGGAAGCTTCTGGACTTCATTTTCTCCTCCACTCCTGTAGGTTCACCCCTCCTTCCATTGCATTATCAACCCCTGCATGTCTTGTTGGTCCACTCCAGCAGCAGTTAGACATGTAGGAAGTCTCTCTGGTCTTATTTTTAAAAGACAAAATTCCATCCTCACGCACCAGGCATCTCACCTCTCCCCTCTCCTTTGGAGCCAAGTTCCGAAAAGGATTTGTCTACACCAGCCATCACCATGTTTCACCACCCTTTCTCCCATCCACCCTTCATCCTATTGTAACATGGCTTTCTCCCATGTAACTCCATTAAAATGACTGTTTTCCAGAGTGCCAATGGCCTTTGTCACCGACTCCAGGGAACAAGTTTTAGTCTCTTTCCAAAATAAATCCTTAATATTTGTGCAACACTGAACACTTGAGTATCCTTGAAATGGCTTGTTATTAGTTCTAGGACATTATAATCCTCTTCCTCACATGCACCCAACTATTTCTTCTAAACCTCCCTCCAAGTTTCCTCTTTCTCTGCCCACATGGCTATATATTCTCTTCTTGCTTCATAGTCTCTCACCTAAGAAATTTCATTTAACCAGTTGACTTCAATTATTACATATGTGCTGGTTACCATCAAGATCTGTAACCCCGTCTGAATATACACCTATTTATCTTTTATATGTTCTACAAACATCTAAATTTAAAAATCCCCAAAGCTGAATTCACTACCTTCTTCTTTTGTTTACATCTGATAGACACATAGCATTGTCTTGGTAAATAGCACTTTAAACCATATAGTTGCCCAAACAAACTAGAATCTTCCTTGACATTTTCAACTTCCTCACCCACTACATTGAATTTGTCCTGAGGTCCTTCTAATCCTACCTTATTCTTAAACTCATCTGCATAGTTCAAATGCACTCAGCAAGTTTACAGAATCAGCTGCATTGCTGGTCTCCTTCCCTCTCAACTTTCTCTCCCCAAACAAGGAAGCCTGGTCCTTCCAAGCACACCATGTTGGGGACATTCCCATGCCTTCAAACTTTCGATGGCTCCATAATGACTTTAGAATAAATTCCTAATTCCTCTTCAGCCTCAGTTTGTGTCACTCCCCGTCATGAGGCTGAACTCTTACAAAACTAAACTCCTCTGCCTCTCCTAGTGTAGTGATCATGCATGCTCTCAACTGCCTTCCAATGTTTGCTCATGTTCTTTTTGTTGTTCAGTTCAATCTTTCTCCTCTCCTTCACAGGTATTATTCATTCTTTACACCTCTGCTCGGATACTACTTCTTTTAGAGGCCTTTCCTATTTCTTTGAATTTGGTTGTTCTTAAGAGTTCCCGTAATACCCTGCCTGAACTTATCCCTATCACAGTGGCAATTACTTTGCTTTTCTTGGCTCCTTTAAACAGCTTTATGAAGGCATGATTTATGTACTTTAAAACTCACCCATTCTAAGGGTACAATTTAATAAATTTTAGTATATTTGTGGCAGGAGAACCTTGGTTCTTCTTGACAGTCTCAAGGCTTTCTTTCCCAGATAGTGGAAATGATACGTAGATTTCAAGGGCTTCCCTCCTCCCATGCCAACAGAGTGTTTCCTGTGACTCTGGAACACCCGACAGTGCGATCAGACCAGGCTCAGGACTGCCGAGTTCGTGGGTGAGACATACCCCCTCCTCCTCTACCTCAGTTTACTACCTACCTACCTAATATATTTACAGAGCTGTAGCGAACCCCCCACGATCTGATTTTAGAACATTTCTATTAGCCTTGTGTGAGCAACTTGAGGGAGATGTCATGCTGTGGAGAGTTTTAGACCCTTGAGGTACATTGTAAGTGGACTATTTCTCCCCAAGTAAGATTTGCTGAATAAAAAAATAACTAAAAGGAAAAAAATTAATGCCAAAGCCATGATATGCTACATTTCTCTTTATGGATATATGGCAACCTAACTTTGAAGTTCTCGCTCTCACATGCATTGTCCATCCTCTCTGACATTTCACCAACTTTCCCATGTGGCAGTCACTTATGAGTTTACACCGACAGAAAATATAGGACTTTCAAGTATCCAAATGGCTAAAAGGGCCAGCAGCGTGAATTTACGGGTGACTCAAGCATGGCTAGAAACTGACATTTGCCCATAACGAAGTTAGTTTGTTCCCCCAAACACCTGAGATTTCTTCCAGTAAAATTCACCAGTATGGATTGGTGTAAAATGTGCTTCTTCAGTTTTATTCTCTTTATTTTTCCTGACCTTCTAAATTCTTCACACTGAGAGTGAAGAGACCTATGTTCTGGCCATAATTATGTCAACAATTCACTAAGTGATTTGAAATAAATCACTTCACAACTCTGCTCATGAGTTGTCATATAACATCAATTTTTCTCTCCCTGTTCTGATTTAGTGAAGATGAAGAAAACTAAAAGGCAACACAAAGCACTTTAAAAAAGTAAAAAACACCACGCAAGTATAACAGATTGGAATTGGCTATCGTTTCTCTGGTTTCTCATAATAGCCTCACTTACTAGACACTTTTGTTCCTACCTGAGCTATGAATACTACCCAAAGCTGACATTCAAACACCCCAAATCCTTCATGCATAAGGCTGCCATTCACTGCTAAACAAGGGCTTCTTTTTTTTTTTTTTTTTTAATTTTATTGTTGTTGTATTACATCCATCCCCTTTTTGCTCCCCTCTGTCCCCCTCCCCGCCCACCCATTCCTCCCAAAGTCAATCCCACCTGTTGTCCATGTCCATGGTTCTAAAAGAGGGTTTCTGATCTTCCTCACAATTGTTCTTATTTCACAAACAATTCTAATGAACATAGTTACATTATTTCCCACACAATAGCAGATTAGAAATAGAAGCACAAAGGTTTGAACGGGCCTCCATTGGCCAACACACTGAGAACAGGAAGGTTGGCAGCTGACAACAATGGAAAAAACAGAAATAGTATAAAAGCAGACATAAGAACTCAGAAAATAACCGCCAAGGGATAGAGTAGAAACACATGGTGCTTTCCATTCAACAAGTCCTACAGAGCAGAAGAATAATGTTCATGATGATAATTCTGAGTCATTAGAAGACTCAACTGCTTAAGAAGCAATTCTAGGGAGAGAACATTATGTTTTTTTAAACACAAATGAACTCCCACTCTTCCGGTCTTAATACAGAATTGAAAACAGAAATTGCTTAATATCGAAAACATTAAGTTACTGTTTTAGAACCCTTCATGTTATACCTAAGACTGCTCACTGAAGCCACTTTACTGTATTTCCTGACTTTCCAGACTAGATGGAAACATTCCCTGGTTGAGAAGCAATCCACTCCCAGAGTCCACACAATTATTTAGAAAAGGGATCACCCATAAAACTTATCAGGTGTATGTCAGATGATCAGAGGACTCATTACAGAACAGTCTGTTTATTACAACTTCCTAAAACTTAATACAGTTTATAAATTATACTTTTATGATTCTGCTTTATTCTCACTTTCCTCACTAACCCAATATGGTCAAGGATATTTGTTTTGAACTCACGATTATAACCTCCAAAACCTAGTTGAGTCCCAGCATATGGAATTTACTAACTGCAGCATTGTTACTGCATGAATTAGGGTCACAGGAAAGATCCACCCACTGTATGTGCAGGATGATGCTATAGAAAGTCACCATTTTCATTTCTTCTCTATCCAATGACCATAACCTTAAAGAGTAGGAAACCCTGAAAGGCTAGCACAGTATTTTATTTTTACAAATAGGAGAACTGTGGTAACAAGAAGTAAAATTGTGCACCAGATGTTTGCTTACTGGGAGACGGACCAAGGATTCATTGTCTTATACTTGCTACTATTCCATATATAGAAAGAAATTGATGTACTCAGGTCTGAAGATTTCAAGCAAGCTTCTTATCTGTGGGAAAGCTCTATTTATAGATATTAAACAGACAGAAAAGACAATATACTGCTAATAAAGAGAAAAAATGAGATGTGTAAACAATTTCTTCCTGGAACCCTCTTTGCCTCTGGGTATGTGGTCCACTAGCAGAATTGTTTACAAGATATTTTAAAGTTCTTGGGATGGTTTTGGTTCAATTAAAACCTGATTATTTTGTCCCTAGGATCTGAACTTCGCTATAGAACTAAGAGAATTGACTTAGTTGAGTTTCATGTTTCCCTTTCCTTCCTGTGTGATAACATGGAATCATCTCATGAACTATGCTAAGAGATGGACAGACTGAAAAAACTACGTATTGATAATACTCTACAGTTCCATTTAAATGACATTTTGAAAAGGACAAAATAAAGAAGCAGAAAGTAGAGTAGTCGTTTCCAGGTCTAGGTGCAGGTAAAGGGCTTGACCACAAAGGAGAAAATGTGAGGGCGCTGTTTTGTACTCTGATGGTAGCTATGGTTCCATGACTATATGGATGCGCCAGAACTCAAAGAACTATACGCAAAAAAAGATCAAAATCGATTATTGTATGTAGATTTCAAAAGTGAATATATAAAGAAGCCATATCCTCTATTTAAGAAGTGACTGTATGTTGCATTCTAAGAAACCCCACAGAAATGTATAGCTAGAAATGTTTTTTTTAAATCTTTAAATTTAATAACCACTGCTAACCCTTGTTGAGTCCTATGTCACTGACAGGCTAAGGGCCTTTTGCACTAATTCTTTTAACCTCACAACCACCTGTGAGGTAGGAGTGACTGTGGGTGTTGGAAAAGGGGGTCAGAGAAGTTAAGCACCTTTGCTCTGCTCTCAGTTCACAGCCCAGTAACCGGTGCCCAGATGCTACATTCAGACCCATCACCCTACACAGCATCATCCCACGGAAGACGGCAGGAGACTGGGAGCCAGGGTCTGCTACCCACACGCAATATGAGCATAAACAAGAACTTAACTTCTCTGTGCTTCCTTATTTCAAATCCAAGGCACCAGCAAAACAATCTCTCCGTTTCCACTTCATCCTAGCTTATGAATCTATGCAGAGCTTTTAGTCCCTGGACGCCTGGAAACACTGACATTTCTGACTTCCCCAGGCTCTCTGCATGCCCTCCTGCTGCCCTGTCGGGTCCTGGGGTGAAAAACCCCACCGTCCGTTCTTTACTTCCTAAGACTAAGGCCTCGTGGCTTCAGAATGCACAGGGCCCATCATGAAGCCCTTGGAATCTGGCGGTCAACACAGCAGTTGCTCAAGCTGCTCCCAGTCTAGCAGGTGAGAGAGAAAGAATAACAACCAATAGCAACAACCTGACGTGTCGTGTTGCGTGTTAAGCCCTCTGCTGTCAAACAGCAACATCTGGAGTGGTGGGTAAGAGCATGGGCCCTGGAGACAGGGCCTCTCCACCCTCAGTTTCCTCATCCACAAAATGGGACAATAATAAAATGTTCGGGCCTGCTATCCTAACCAAGGCGCTCACCACGAAGCGAAGTGCAGCGGGACCCTGCACAACGCAATGATGAGTCTTACAGCTATTTTATGTTATTAAGGAACTGGCCAACTTGTTCGTCCTGGAATCAAAGAGGAAAGGAGGAAGCGAATGCTCAGAGAAGTAAGTTGCTCAAGGTCAAAGAGCTCATAGATCAAGGTGATCACATGGCAAGATATATACATGTAGAACCAGTGTGTCGTACCCCTGAAACCACTATACTGCTATGTGTCAATTATACTTTAATAAAATATAGAATGGAAGGGAAAAGAATACTACACAGAGCAGGATCACGCTGGAGCAGGAGATCTGACTAAATGTTTTATTATCCATGAAACTCTGTTAAGTCTTTGACCTTGCAAAGGAAACTATGCTCTTTATATTGCTTTAAGATCCCCTCCCGGCACCAACTATAAATAGAAGCTGGCAAGAACTACCCACTCCGACTGTCCTGTGCCCTAGGGGAGGGGCCCCGTGACAGGCCTGATCTCTCCATCTTTCTCTGGGGTACAGACTGTTCCCACAGGAACTATGACTGCCCAGAAATGATGCTGAATTTGGCACTATCTTCATTCCTGTATTATCTTTTGTTCCTCACTGGAGTCATCGCTGGCACTCTCTGGAATTCCACTTTATGTCACTTTTCCTCCTCTCGATTTGCTCCCTCTCAGAGTAGTTATATAATTCACAATCATGTGATATAATGCTTGAAGTCAGTATATGACTCTGCATCCGTGGCTCTCAAACCAGGGTGGATCTGCCCCTGCCTCCTGCACCCCCGGACAATGGCTATGCCTGGACACCCTTGGTTGTCACAGCTAGGGAGAGGCCGTTGCTGTCATCTTGTAAGTGGAGCTGAGAATGCTGCTGTACCCCCAGCGCACTGGACGGCCTCCAGCCAAGAATTTTCTGGCCCAAAAGGACACCAGTTCTGAGTTAGAAAAACTGCCCTGTGATGATAAAAGCTCTCATATACCTCTCTTGCCCATTTTATTCTTATCACAGCCTTGGGATGGAAGCCAGAAGCCAGGTTGGTATCAACCTTCATTCCCAAATATTTCCTTATGACGAGGCAGCGACAGACAAACACCCACGACCAAGCAGAGAAAACTGTGGCCTGAGGAAGTAAGTGAGGGGCCCACGGCAACAGAATCGGGTGGTGGCAAAGTCAAGACGAGGAATTTGCTGACTTCCGATGCTGCCTCAACTGTCAGCACGTTTTCAAGAAATAAGAAGTTTCCCTTCTCTAGCAGACAAGAGTGGCATAAAGCGAGAAAACCTTAAAGGCGTAAATAAATGTATTTTCTGAAGTCCTGAGAAATAATTTAACATAATTCTATCATCTTATAGATGGGAGGAAAACAAGGGCCTCTGCCACCAAGTAGATGCATCTGGGCAGCAGAGTATGCAGGACAGTTTCCCTTCTCTGTGCCGTTAATGGGCCTGGTGGCCGCTGGAGGGCATCTGGCCCCGCTGTGGTCTGTATGGGCACTTCCATGGCAGAGATACAGCGGGAGCCCTAGAGAAACAAACTCTGGCCACAGGCGCAGGCAGCTGGGGCCTGACAGGGCTGGAAGGAAGAAACAGGCCCAAGTGAGACAGTAGGTTAGATAGAAATGCAGGTTCTAGAAGACGAGGTTCGGGCTAAAAGAAATAGGAAAAGAGAAAGAGAAAATACACTTCCTTTATGTGTAGGGATTCCCATGTGCATTAAAGTCTCTTGGGTAACGAGAAAAGAAAATCTGTCACACAAGCTAAACTTAAACCGTAGCTTAAAAATACCTTTAACGTTATTTTCTAACAATAAATATAATAGGTACAGAAAAATATAATATAGAGCATGAGATGTTTTTCCTAGTTACCCACGCCTGAGATAAACAGCATCTTAATCTATTTTCTAAGTCTCTAGTCAATATTCTGTATTATAATGAACATTTTTCATAAACATGGTGTGTACACAAAACGTAGTGTCTGATTTTTCATTCAGAATGTACAACATATTTTCATGGTAGTACATATAGAGATACTGCCTTCTTCCTAGTGTACACAGCACTCTAGCATTTGGATGTATCAAAAATTCACTAGTGATAAATGCGAATTTTTGTTTTTTGTACTTCCATATGGTAATTCCTACAAATGGAGTTGTTGTGGAACTCTATGGATTTATACAGCAGGACAGATATGTTTAAAACTTGTCAAATCGCCCCCACCAACTTCAATCAATATTGTCTCTTCCCCAATGGACATGTTCAATGAGTGACCAGCTTCCCTTGGAGCAACCCCTCGACCCTCCCCCTGGAAAGAAACCCTCGGCCCAAAGCGTTTCTACCTCTTGTTGGCCTGTGCCTCCCAGCTTGCTGCTCGCTGGCATCCCCTGTTCGAGTTGAGTTCTGGTGTCCTCCTGGCGTCAGGACCTGGGCGAGAGGAAGAGGATTGTGAAGATCGCAAAGTTTCATTAGCTGCTTTAAGCGCCTTCCTTTTTTCTGCTGATCTCACCTGAACAGGTTCTGCCAAATATGCATCTTGGCAGGCTGTTCCAGCCAGTGAAAACTGAATTAAGAAGGACAGCTAATTAGGAGATCAAACAGCCAGAGAACCGAGTAACTAAGACCTTTCCTTCCTGGAGATGTTTCACTGCTCCAAATGTCCTAAATAAACCATGGGCCTCCCAGGGACTTGCTCAGGACACCATAGCTGATTCAAGAGATGGGACCAGCGTTCATGCCCCTGGCTTTAAACTGTACCAGAGAAACTAGTACTGGCAGGATGCGGTACTAACCCTGAAACAGACTCCACAGGCTGGGATGCTCCGGAAGGAAAAAGGAAAGGATGGGGCAAGAAAGTATTTAAACAGAAATTCCAGCAACAATTGAGCTTTACAAATCACAACAGACAAAAATCAATCTTTATTCACTACCCAAAACTGCATCAGATATCTCAAAGGGACACACAAAGACACACCACTATCTATGAAAACAAACTCCAAAAAATCAATTCCATTTTATGCATTCGTATCCTGGGAAATACATTAATCCATTGCGAGGGTGCTTTTGGTTTTGATTGGCTCTGAGTAAGGCTTTTAAAAGTGATTATCAGCCAGACTGAGGCATGAAAGCAAACCACCTTACAGCCAGCAGGGAAAAGGCAGGCTTTGCTTAACCAATCCCTTCATGTTGCAAATAAAAAAACTAGGACTTAGAACAGAACAGTTGATTGTTTTCTTTTGAGATCAGGAGTAAAAAAGTCAGCTTGGCTAATGGACTGTGGGGACAAACCTGTATTCCCGTCATGACTCCACCACTCCCATCTGCCCGACTGTTAGATACATTTGTTGGTTGATGTAGCTCTACTACTAATCACCATCTCTCTTGCCTACCTCCTCTATAATGCCAGAGAAAGGCCAATACTCATTTTCCTAGCATCCCTTGCAGCTAGGGGCAAATATGTGATATAACTCTGGTCAATGAGACACAAGTGACTAGAAGCCAAGGCTTCTGTGAAGACATTTACTGTTCATGATCAAGGAAAAACCCATGGCTGCCCCATCCTCTTGCTTCTTCCTTGAGAACAGACTTGGGTCTGAAGCAAGCACTCCAAGTCAAAACCATTTTGTGGCTGGGAGCATACACGCACAAAGAAGAAAACCCAGCCCACTGAGGATGGCGGAGGTGGAGCAGGATGTTAGAAAGAACCCGAGTTCTTAATAGATCACTGAAGTGGATTCAGTAACAGCAGTACCACTAGAATTCTCTTTTGAGGAAAAAAATAACCCCATTTATTTAAACCAAAATTAGTTTTCTGTTCATTGCAGCCAAAGAAAACTGAAATAGTTACCTTTAACAATTAGTCTCTCTAAGCCTCAACTGTCATATCTGTGAAAGAACAAAGAGGAATACCTCTTTCATCATTCCACTGTCATGGCATTAATTCAGTGTATATTATGTTCATGAACCTACTATGTAATACTGTTTCAAAAGTCGGCGATACAGCAGTAAATAAAAGGTTCCTTTGACTTCAAAACAGATGTTCTAATCTTGAGAGGCAGACAATAAACAAACAAATATAAGAAGTGTATTTTACCACATGATTTCATTTTATGGAGAATCTAAAGAGCAAAATAAATAATCAAACAAAATAGAAACAGACTCACAGATACAAAGAACAGACTGATGATGGCCAGAGGGAAGGGTTTGGGGGGAACTGGGTGAAAAAGGTAAAGTGTCTAAGAACTACAGTTTAGTATTCACCGGGTAGTCTGGGAATAAGTACAGCATAGGGAATATTGTCAGTAATATTGTGATAATTATGTACCGTGCCACATGGGTACTGGAAACGTCAGGGGGACCACTTGAAAAGTAGATGATTGTCTAACCACTTCGCTGTACACTTGAAACTAATACAAAACCATGTTAAATGTAAACTGTAATTGAAAAAAATAATTTTATAGAAAGAAGAGTGTTTTGAAGGCTAACGTTAAAAATGCATGTGAAGGACCTGGCACAGTGGTTGGCACAGAGTAGGGATCAATAAATAGCAGTTGCTACTATTACCATCCTTATTGGCATTCAATAAACACTGCTAAAATGCTTAGGACTTCCCCCAAAGCCTCGTAGGCACGAGTTATTAGCAACCTCAAGCCATCCCATAATGTCCCAAGGAACCCCCAATACTCTGACATGCTGATTGACTTTCCTTCTCCTTCTGGGCACATTCTCTTTGAGATCTTGAGGTTCTAGGGTTTGCAGGCTGTTAGGACTTTTCAATACCAGGGCTGGTCCTCAATGATCAAAACAAAAAGCTAACAGGGCTGGAAAGAAAGACAAAACTGGAGACTAGCGGGGACTTCCCACACGTGGCTGTCCACCCCATAACGGGAAAGCCCCGCAGGGCTTCCCCTGAGTAATTAAGCTCCACAAACACATTTCATTGATCACCTCTCTCAGGAGACTGTCTGGGACAAGATAATAGAGTCCCAAATACCTTTGTTTTTTGATGTCATTTCAATAAAAAGCTGATTTCATGGGTGGAAATTATAAGACAATGAAAATTACAAGACAATGGAAATTATTAGAGAGAGTTGGGTTTGAAAATACCTCGGAAATATCAGTAGGCAAGTCCAGGCTCTGGTCTTGGATCCAAACATGACCTAGTGTGATCGTGAGCAATCCCGTCCCTTCCCTGGGCCCCAGTTTCCCCATCAGTATGATGATGGAGCTGGACCAGACAGGGTCTGAGGGCCTTTCAGCTCTGACAGTCTGTCACTCTTCTTTGCTCACATCACCTGCTCTGATGGGACTCCCTCCCCCAGCAGCAGCAGAGCAGGGTGCCTCTCTCAGCATATTTGCTCAGGCCCAGCAGACAAGGGAGAAAAAACTGCTGACGGGAGCTCTGGCTTCCTCCTTGTTGTTGAACACCTACTTACAGCTCTAATCGGCTGGTTTTCACACCCAGGAGATGGGGATTGATTGCTGACAGTGACCTGGCAAGGAGGCCGTCCTGCTATCACCAGCCCAGGTGACTGAGGCGTGCAGACTGGGAAGATGGCAAATGGCAGAGCAGAGAGAGGGTGACCACTAAGAACGGGAGGTGGTTTTGTATGGTGGTGACGGGCA
The DNA here is from genome assembly GCA_004026585.1 of Noctilio leporinus. Classification (NCBI taxonomy): domain Eukaryota; kingdom Metazoa; phylum Chordata; class Mammalia; order Chiroptera; family Noctilionidae; genus Noctilio; species Noctilio leporinus. Next base: position 271,768 of record PVIW01001450.1, on the reverse strand, counting down.
TTTATGGCAGAGTCAGGCATCTGGATCTCCTTCCTTTCTCTGTCACTTGCCAGCGGTGTGAACTTGGACTTGTTACACCACATCTCTGAACATGATTCTCAACAGCAGCGGGCCCTGCCCACTGTCACATAAAGGGGATCCTGATGGGCCTCACAGTCACGATAGTCTTCGCTGCTTGCCAGCGATTGCGTAAATGGGCCGGTGACCCAAACCTGGCCATTGAGACCTGAGAAGATTTGGTTTATTCTGGGTAACGTCTTGGAAGTGTGCCTTGCTAAGAAAATAAATGAATAAGCAAAAGAAGTACCTACCAGCCCCTTGGTCATTAAAGTTACTCCACTAATATAAGCCCTCTATGACCATGAAGGAGGATCCTGTGTATAGAGTGAAGAAGGCAAAAAGGTAGAAGGAACCTGGGTCTGTGATAATGTCGCCGAGCCACCAATTCCTTACAGCCCCGGAGCTACCTAGATCACTTGCTATTCTTGCTAGATGAGAAAATAAATCTCCGTTAGATTTCGTTTACTTGGCTTTCTATTCACTGTAGCCGAAGGCTTTTAACTGAGATTGGCAGTCATAATAAGTTTTGTTATTGTTGCTAAAATTCTGCTAACTAGAGCAGCATAAAAAGCAAACACTCAAGAGCTGGAAAGACTGAGCTCAAGCCCTAGTAACAGGTTTCAACATTCTGCATCTCCATGTCCTTACTATTAAAATATAGATACACCTCTGAAAGTCATAGGATCTGAAAAGTTGTGGAAAAAATCTACATGAACCTAGAGGAATATTATCAGCACTCACTCTGACTCTGGTCATCTCTGGTGTGTAAAGAAAAGCACAGTAGCTGAGAGTCAGCAGGACTGGGTCCTCATGGTGGCTGACACTAATTTCCTTGGTGACACTAGACAAGTCCCTTCCCTTCTCTGTATCTTAGTTCTTCTGTAAAATTAGAATTTTGAGCTGGGTTGGACTGACTTAAAGTGAAGGTCATTCTTGGAATTGATATTCTATGAATCCAAATCTCTCTCTTCTTTCATAGGCAACTGGTATGTTGGAAGAGATGACAACGTATCAGTGGAAGAGCCATGTCTCTGCTTGGGCCGCTGGGTTGAATTAGCCATCACACACAGACTGGGTCACCTCATAGCACTCCTGCTGCATTTTCCCTTCCCTGATGCCATCCCAGGGGACCATTTCCCCAGTGTCGCCACCAACAGAGAAAACACTGCCTACAGGTTCCTAGTCTTTCCTCATGAGGAACCAGCTATTTAAAATACAAGGATGCTAAAAGCGAAGATTCTCAAAATGAAGTAATTTTGACTTGACCCAGGAATTGGTTAAGAAAACATACCAGAACTCCCATCCAAACCAACCCAACAGAACTTCCAAAACACCCATTTGAGACACAACAACAGATGGATGGAAGTAGGTGCTATTTTACCCATTTTTCAAGTGGACAGAGCAAGCTGGCCTGGAGCCACTGCACGTGGACTGACAGAGAACCATCCCATCTCATAGCACATGGTCCTTTTAAGAGTCTTCTTATGGGACTCCATTGAAAGAGTATAAATGAAAGAAGGCATAACAGTATATGATGTAATAGATAATATCAAAACTTTGAAATAAGTGATATCGAAAGCCAAAATCTGGCTCTGTTCAATTCATTCCTTTTCTCTCTCCTTCAAAATGTATGTACTACATACCTTGTATGTGCCAGGAACTGATCTGGGCTTTACCATCACTCTCCAACACACATACCTCACCCCTCACTGGATTAATCCCAGGCATCAGGGTAGGTCCCTCCTGAGGCCAAAAGGACGCACAATGGTCTACACTAGTCATTATAGTTTCTCTCATCCTTCTGTGATTGCTATGGGTCTCGCAGCGAGCATGCGTCCTGGGGTCTCCAAGACCATGCAGACACTTGATGCTTTACTAGAAGTTTCAGGACTAAAGTTTGTTATAGCAAAAGGCTATCCAATAGGATCCGCCAGGGAAGAACACATGTGGAATCTGGGGACTGCATGCATGGGCTCTGTCACTCTGCCTCCAGCTGGTGAGGGCACACATGAGTGTACGCCCTTCGCCAGCAATAGGAGAGGCAATGACATGCATGTAATGCTTCTGCTGAGGGAAGTCCACGTGAACTCAGCACTCAAGGTTTTTACTGGGAACTGGTCATATCAGAACCCTCTGCCCGGCATATAACACAACTCCAGACTCTCGAAAGGAAAGCAGGTGCTCGACATCCATCACATTGTTTGTATGAACAGTTGTAGAGCCTTGAGCCGCCACTGTGCACTCAGGATTGGGTCAACTGCCAAGTTGGTGGCACCAGCCCCAGGCCAACCTGCAAGCAGGCCCCAGCCTGCGACGTTAGCGCTACTGCACAGCACATGACTCAGTCTGGTCGGTGACTCACAGGGAGAATTCTGCAGGCAGCTTTCTGTAAAATGCATAGATCTGCATGAGGGGAAAAAGCCCTTTATTTATCCACTCACTCCCTATTTATTGGGATGCTGAATCAAGATATCTGAAGCTAGGGCTTCAATCCTTCAACAGAGAGGTGATAGAATCAGGATGAAAATACAATGTGCCGAGAATGGCCTCAAAGAGCAGGAAAGGTGCCTGGGTTCCTGCAGGTGTCACTGAGCAGCTGAACTGATACGAATGGCTACCTACCTCCACATTTGCTGTTTTGTGACAGCAACAAGCCCCCGTAGGTTTAAACCTGGATGCAAACAGCCACTGCAGTTACTTGCAGCTGAGTTCACTCCTAACAGATACAACCATCAAGCAAAAACAGCCACAGCTCTGTCGGAATGAAGCTTCCAGTCTAGTCAAAGAGACCAAATAATCATACGAACTATTATGTAATTGCAGCCAGAGACAAGTGCTCTGTAGGAAAGGAATTCTGTTTCATGAGAACATCTATAAAAAGGAAATGGACTTAGACTGCTCGCAAGGGGGAAAGAAAGTGCCCATGGAAAATTTCATCACAGTTGTTGGTTTCCACAGGTTAAACTGCCCCCAGGCTGAACAGTTTTAAAACCATCATTTTATTAGGGTCATGATCTTGTGAGCTAGACATCCTGGAAAGGCTTAGCTGGCAATTAATTCTTTGTTGGGGTCACTAGTAGGGTTTATGTCAGACATCAACGGAGGTTGCGGCCATCTGAAGGATCTGACTGACACAGGGTGTTGCTGGTAACACTGGCTGTCCCTGGGGGCTCAGCGGGTGGACCGAAGCATCTGTCATGGCCGCTCCGACACCAGCGCTCAGGAGCCAGCTCAGGGCTCCATACACAGCTGTTCCAACGAACCAGGTGGAACTGATGGTGTCTCCTGGCCCAGCCTCAGAAGTCACATAGCATCACCTCCTCCACACCCCCCCATCAAAGCCGCCATCCACCTGCCCAGGTCCCAAGCAGGACACAGGCTCTGCCTCTCCGGAGAAGGCTGATGAAGGAATTATGGGTTTTCCTGAAACCTCCATAGGCTTCCTTAGGAGACGAGGTTGAAGCAATCTCTGGAGAAGGAATAGGAGGTATTAAGAACATCGGATAGGAAGGGAGACATTACTACAGAGAAAGGACCAGTGGTGGAAGCAAGCAGAGCCTATACGAGAAGGGGGAACGGCGGAAGCACAGAGAAAGAGGCATGGGGGGTAGTGGTGACAGTTGGGAGGGAATTCATGCTGGGCCTTGTACGCTGTGGTAAGAATTTATCCAAAGGGCAGTACCTACGTGACCTTTCAGAAATCACCCTGACTAGTGTCACTGTCTACCTGTTAAATGGGGTAGAGATGAATTGCAACTTGTGAATCTGTCCTAAGGTTTAATGTAACTTAGAGGGTAACTGCGTAGTGAGTGCCCAATAAGTGGCAGCTGTGGCCATGATTGTGGCTATTTTTTTAATCATAGTTATATTGCACTAGTAGATAGGAGTAGATGCACTTTGTGGAAAAGAAACTGAGGTCCAGGGAGTTTAAGTGGCTCAGAATAGTCAGAAAACAAGTACGTGAGTGGGGACTGGAGCCTAAGTTTCCTCCCAACCCCCAAGCACAGAGCTGAGCTGAGGGCTGGTGAGAGAGGAGAACTCAAAAGCTGGCAGCACATCAGGAAAATGACCCCTTCTGTGTTTCTAGATGACATTTGCTACAAGCAGCAGTGGATTTTAAGAACTTCATTAGCAAACCAAAGGCCATCGCTGCTGCAAGTTCAAAGACCAGAGTCTTGTCCACCTGTGATACAGGAGGGAATCCCAGCTCAACACTCATTTGCTCTGCAACCCAGAGCACATCACTAACCACACTGAGCCTCAGTTAGCTCATCTCTAAAATGGGAATAAATTTTACTTCATTGGGTTCTTTTGAGAATATGGGGAAAATGTTATGTGAAACCCTTGGAGCCCCAACAGTACCAAATAAATGTCTCTTTTCCCACTCAGGGGTCTAACCCTCCAAACACTGAAATAACACTGATTCATTCAACCAGATCTTATCATCACGGAGGACAATACAAAAGTGAATTGGACATTGGTCTCTATGCTAAGCTGTAAGTTCACCTAGCAACACTCAGACTCAGCCACTTTCCTGTGCTGCGCCTTCCCGCTCAGGTCCATGCATGCATTGCTCCTCAGTTCATCCAGGTTCTCACTATGCCAAGGAGGTTGTGAGAAAAGGCTTCATGAGCCAGAGTTCGGTGATATGGGCAACAAGGCAGATGGCACATCAAGTGAAAAGATCAGCATGAATTCAAGCCCAGGGCAGAAAACATGAAGATCCTATTGGGAACATGGTGGGCAATGTGTGGACCACAATAAGGGGCCACATGGGAAGGCATGACAGGAAAGGGACATTAACACTAGTGAGGCCTGGAATGTCATTCCGAACATTGATGGGCACTAATGCAATAGGCATCAAGGCCCTGCCCTATTAATCCAACACCTAACTGATCAGTTGACTGATACACCTATTTGCCCATTTATATTCCACACCTCCTCCCTTCTCTCTCCTCACCTCACACCACCTGTGTGCCTGTGTTCTCCTACATGCATACTCACAAGCCCACCTGCCCAACTGCTCTCTTAGAAACCTGGGGGCTCCCCTGCAGCCCGGAGCAGCAGCTTGAAAGCCCATCACTGATGGAGGTCGGGGAATGTAACTTAGGAGGCCACAGGGTTGAGAGAACGAGATGGACATTGGTTGACTCAGGGACAAAGGAGGAAGAGGAGGAGGAGAAATGGAGGCAACAGTGGGGGAAAGGAGAAGGCTGGAGGGGAGGGATGAGGAGGAGGCAACTAGAAGAAACTCTAAAATTCCCTTTCCCTGAGGTAAGAGAACAGTTGCCCAAATCATGCTTCCCGCATCGCCCTCATGGGTAGCTGGGGCAGAGAAAGGTGCAGGAGCCACTTCTCAGGGCCCCATCCCTGATAACCCACAGTATCTCCCTCCCTGGTTGTCTCAGCTCCTAATTTCCTCTCGTTAGGGATGCAGGCGTTTCCAGGAGTCCACTGTGAAAATGCAAATAGCTCTAGGAAGAAACCAACATTAACCAACATTAAGCCATTATCAACTATTAGCATTTCTACTGGGATTAGAATCATAGAACCTGAGGTTCTATCCACAAGAAGGGATTATTAGAGATTAGTTTGAGATCATTTCCTAATACCTGGGACATCAGAACAATATCCTGGGGGCAGAAATTACAGTCAGATGCTCTGGCTCTGTCCCATCCATCTACTTCCATCTTCTTCTCCCTAAAATATACTCCATTCATTCACTCACTCATTCATTCATTTAACAACTCTTTACTGAGTACTATTTTAGGCATTGGTGATGCAAGGGAACCAAGTAGGCAAGGTGTTGACATTTTTGTGGAAAAGTTAGACAGCTACCAAGAATTTCCTCATCTTTGATTCCTCATCCTCACTCTGTGTATGCACTGCTGTGGTACATTCTTAACCCTCACCCATTCTGCTATTTCTCTTTTAGGAGTGCGTACGACGTTATGCAAAGTCTCCCTCCGTTTCATTCCTAACTATGCTCTAATTTTCTGGGCTTTCTCACCCAGACTGTAAGTGCCTAGAAGGCAGAGATATTGTCACACCTCTTGTATCCCTTACAAAGCACGCAGAAGGAATGCAAGGACTTGACTATTCTATGAATTACACCTATTTTTTTTCTCACCATTAACTCTTGGCATTTAGTGGGTATGCTATGGACATTTTTTAAATAAATACTTGATTGATCGATATGCAGAAGACATTCCGGGTGGGGTATCTTGGGGAAATGGGCAGGGCAAACAGATGGACAGCATTTGTCCTCTAGATATTTGAGGCTGGTTCCAGGACAAGGAAGTGTAGGAACTAAAGAAGAACAAGAGGACAGAGGCAAACTATGGCCTTCTAAACATTTCCATGCTTACTCTCCAGGCATGGGTGGGCTAAAATGCCTTCTAACTGGGCATCCAATGATTACTCGATTGATCTCACTTATTGGCTGATGCTATTGTAACCCTCAATACACATGATGAAACCTACTAAATGCCCGGCACCCTCATATAAGTTAGGGATAATAATAGTACCTACATCTGAGAATTATTATGAGGATTAAATAAAGCTGATATGAGAAAACACTTAATCACTTCCAATCCATGGTACATATTTAATAACTTCCTGTTCTATATGTAATTTGTCCAAAACTCAAAATCTCAGATGTTAGAGTGTTATCTGTGGGGAAACTGAAACTTGAATGTGGCTAAGAGACCAAAAAAAAAAAAAAAGACAACAGCAATCAAAACCCAGAAGCTATGAAGTGGAAAGAAAAGTGGTAACTTCATTAGTAAAACCAAGAACGCAGAATTCTAAGGAGGCTGTGCTAGGGTGAGGGAGAAACTCCAGTTTGCACTGAGAATCTCCAAAAGGCTCGGGGTACTGATGGTACAAAGGCCTCTGGGAACAGACAAAGACTGGACTGAATATAGGAGGATGGGTTATACGTACATGAAAAGTGGCTGAAATTGAGAAAGGAATAGTACAGAAGCTGAGTGTTAGAAGATGGGAGTTCTTTATACTCTTTTCTCTATTTTGGGTTATGTTTTAAACTTCCCATAACAAAAGGTAAAAAAAAAAAAAAACCCAGGCTTCCAGATGTCCCTCCATCTGCATCACTGGGAAACCATAACTGATCCTGACCTCCTCACTGGCCCCTCCAAGAAAAAACTGAAAGTTTATTCTAAAAGAATGAATAAAACCAAGATCTCTGAATATGCAGGCATTACGGAAAAATGAGGAAGGGATATAATACTCAAAGCAAGGGTACTAAGCAAACAGCTACAATCTGAATGTGAAGACTCTCAGCATTTTTTCCTCCAACTGGACCATCAAAACAGTGACGGCCCTACTCTCCAGGAAAGATCTTGCAAGAATCTCATGTGGGGAATCTGAGTGGCTCAAGAACAAAAGGCTTGAAGGGCTGACATCAGGACTTCTCCCATAAAGTAGCCCAACCTGACAACCTTAAAGTGTAAGTGTGGCCACACACACAAAATTTCCAATTAGTTTTGTAGCACCCAGTCTTACCAGGTATCTCAAGAAAGCCTCTAAGATGAATGGCAGATAATAAGACAGCAAACAAATAAGGGGAAAACAACTTGGTGAAACAAAGGAAACAGAGGCTATTCAGAAAGATGACCCTCCCAACACACACAAATCCCTGACAATATCCTTAGATAGACTGAGGATGACACTGCATCCATAAAGAAAAAATACAATGCTATTAAAAGAGTAATTAAAAAAACATTGAAAAACTCTTATAAATTAAAAATGTGATAGGATAAATAAAAAGCTAAAGAAAGGACTGAAAGATGAAGTTGAACACATCTCCCAAACAGAAGAGCAAAGTAACAAAAAATAAGTAAGAAGATGTAAGAAAAAGAGAGAATTACTCCAGAAAATGCAACATTTGTACAATAGGGGTTCCAGGAATTGAGCAAAGAAGAGATAGTAGAGAAAACAGTCAAAGAAATAAATTCAAAATAATTCCCAATAACCAAAAAGATTGAATTTTTAAAGTTGACTCACTAAAAAGCCCAGCACAAGAAATGAAAATATAGTTAAGCCAAGGCATAGCAATGAAAATTTCAGAATGCTAGGGTTAAAGATCTAAAAGTTTACACACACACACACACACATACATATTGGTTTCCCAGAAAAAGTATTGTCATCTTTGGAGAGGTAATGAAGAGCTTTGCTTGGTTTTATATCTTTTAGAAAGTTTAAATTCCAATCATGTACAACTATAACTTTTTTTTAATAATGAATTTCAAAGATAGATAACTCACAAAAAGCAATGAGTAAATTCTCATTCAGAAAAGAGAAGTTATTGTCCTAACTTCACTCAAATAATAACAGTAGTCCTGGGACTAAAACACAAGACTCTTTCTTGCCTGCTGATCTGGTCTGCTCCCCATCACCTCCCTCTCAGGTCTTTATCTGTAAAATGGGAACATTCCTTCCCTCACTTCTTTTGAAGATTTCACAGGGGAAAAAAAGTCTGGTATCTGGTAGAGCCATAGGTACTTACTTGTTCAACGAGTGAATGAACAAATGAATGAATGAAGATTGATTAAATGAGATGATGCATGTGGAAGTGCTCTGCTAAGATACAGCATTACTGTTTTCAAAGGGTTAATGTGTCCTCCCCACCTGGAACTTGGGGACTGTCTGCCCCCCAAGTCTGCATTTCAAAAGGATATGACTGTCCAGATGACTACTATATCTGGCGTGACAGACGAGAGGACCATGAAGGAAACCACCACCAAAGGCTTGGCAGTGGCTTCTGTTGGCTTTCTGGTCACATCGTGGCTGGCTGTCAAGCCCATGGCCCAGCGATTTATGGTGTCCCTGGGCAGAGCAGCCTGCGCAAGCCTGCAGCGGCAGCAGCCCAGGGACAAGAGCCAGGCTCTCGTTCTCCTTGAAGCTGAAACAATTCCTGCTGTGGGCCAGGAGCTCTCCCTGCATCAAGCAGGCAGGATGCACCCTGCCTGCCCGCCACGTCCCACCCCGACCATGGCTTTGTTACCAGGACTCGACAGCACGAGGCTGGAACAAGACAGACGTCATTGCCAGACGCAGCTTCCCAAACCACTGACAGCAAGAAAAAGGCACTTATTATTTCTCTCTGCCTAGATGAACGCCTGACTGGCGCGGCATCGCAGGGAGAGTGGAGCAGAGAGCTGTCTATGATTCATTTAGCCAACACGGAGGCAGAATCCTGCAGGGAGCCGCAAGGAGGGTGATCAGGACAGGGCACTGGTCAAGGCTGTGAGCTCCAGACTCCAAAGGACCTCTGTCCACACCGCCTGTCAGCATGTGACCTTAGGCAGGTTACTTCACCTTTCTGTACTTCAATCTCATCTGCCATAAAGTGGCAAATCTAATCATAACACCCAGCTCGTACATTTGTTGTGACAATGAAGTGAGATGATAGTCCCTTTGAACAAGACTCTGCAAATTACTTCTAGGTAAGCTGTTCAGCAGAGGAGGGTCCTGCCCACCACAGAGAAACATGAAACCGCACCCTGTGGGAGCTGTCAGAAAAGGCTCATGAGGAGGGAGTCAGTAGGGCACGAACGGTCCGAGAGGAAGAAAGGGCGTTCCAGAAATAAAACACACTAGAAAAGGCAGCACAGAGGACCAAAGACAGGCACATCGATGGCTTGATGTGCCCTTCAGCCTGGCTGCAATGGGGAAGGGTTTAGGGAAGTGGTGGGAAATGGAAGTTGACCGAGAAAGCTCTGAACACCAGACTAGGGAAGAAGAACACAATCAGGGACCCGGTGGGGCTGCGTCCGCTGGGGAGAGGCGGGAGCCACCTAGCAGCCTCTGTCCTGGCAAAGGGTCCTCCAACACCCACTTTTCTGGAGACAATAAACTGCCGACAGAGTCTCCTGTGGAAAAACAAGTTGCTAACGTGCTTCTAAAATGGCCCTAGGCAATTCCTCGAGTCTCCTATATGTAAAAGAAACCCATACCACCACCCCCCCCCCCAAGTTAGCACTTGAGCCGGTTTCAAGGGCCATTCAAGTCTCTGCCTCCCTGGGCTCCCATCCCCCATCTAGGTAGTATCAGGTTTGAACCAGGCAATTATCCACCAGGCCCCAGTCAACCCCTGGCCATTCTCGTGATGTTTCGTCACATCCACACACCCCGTTCACTATTATTTACCTAAGCTTTTCCTTCAGTGAACCCCCTTGTTTCTTTCTTTCTTTGTTTAGGCATACATAAATCCATTTGAAAAGAAGGGATCTTTCTATTGAGTAAAAAACTTCTATTTTCTTCTCTAAAGAGAAAGTGATCACTATAAAAGGTAGAGGAAAAAATGCAGCAAAAACAAAGCATCATGATATTAACTAGGCTTATTTGGTGATCATTTCACCATATATATATATCGACTCCTTTGGTTATACACCTGGAACAAATATAATATTCGATGTCAATTACAAGGCAATAGAAAAAAGCATCATGAAAATCTCAACAGAGCCTCTTACTCTTTTTCTTTAGAAGGTAGACTGACAAGTATTAATGGGGTGACACACGGCGGCAAATGGAGACTTTCCCGCCTGCAGCCAACTGCCATGATTAGAGGACTGAACAGGAGACAGCTCTCTCACAATGGACTCACTGTTATTGAACAAGGTAACACCTAAAACGTCCTTTGTAAATCAGACTGACACATTCTCACAATAGGCCAACGTTGAATTCAATGATCTCTAAGAATCCTTCTATGTCATTTTTCTCTTTTTGACAAACATGGAGAGCTCTCGCATGGCAGGCGCTTTATGAGGCTTGGGAGATCGACAAGGACTGTTTCTGCTGCCACCAGGGTGGACAGCCACGTCTACTCAACCCTAGTCAACTGAGAACATGCTCCATGTCGCAGGACAACTCCTTCAGCATCCCACACTCGGGCCTCACTTTCTCCGCCTCTAAAACACTGAGGTTGCATGAGTGCTGTGGGTTCTTCCAGACTTGACTTTCTACAAGTCAATAAAGCCAACGTGGAAGAACTTGGGATTAGAGAAGGGGTTAATGCAGAAACTAAGGCAGGGGTAAGTTCAGATAGCTACAGAGGCAGATTGATCTGGGAAAGATCTCAGGTAGGTGCTAAGGTTGGCTGGCTTACAATTCGGTATTTTGGTACTACCACTTTAGAAAACAAGTTTGCTAATTCTAAGCATATCTATACATGATGATCCAACAGTTCTATTCCTTAGGAAGGATAAGTGCTTATGTCCATCAAAAGATATACAAGAATGTGGGGGGGGGGGGAGTAGGTGGGTAGGGAAGGGGACAGAGGGGAGCAAAAAGGGAATGGAAGTTAATACAACAATAATAAAATAAAATTTTTTAAAAAATGTAATGGAAATAATCCAAATGAACTACAGCAGGAAAACAGGTCAATAAAAGAATAGATGCTACAATGGAATACTATGCAGTAGTGAAAAAGAATGAACTACTGGCACACTTAACAGGGATGACTCTCACAGTCATTATGTTGATCAAAGGAGGCTAGATATAAAAGAACATATACTGTGTGGTTTTACTTACATGATATTCAAAAACAAAATGATCATAACAGAGGTCAGAATGGTGGTTGCCTGGGGCGGGGAAGGGGTGAGGTTTATATTGGAAAGAGCATTGAAGGAACCTCCCAGGCTTCTGTGAATGTGTTACACTCTGATCTGGGCAGTGCTCATAGAGATGAACACACATGTAAAAATCCATCAGGCTCTACACTTCTGATATCAACTCCTTAATACATGTATATTGTACCTCAGCAAAAATTTTTTTTAATAATCAAGGATGCCATAGGTTGATGAAAATACAGACTCAAAGGCAGAAAAGGAGATTCCTCCAGCAGAAAAGGTTTGCTCTGACTGACCCCATGGTTAAAGCCACTTTTGTGATGCTGCAGACCCTCACAGTCTCAGAGTAGATCAACTGCTGTGATGGGCTGCTAACATATGCCAGGTGTGGGCAAATCACAGAACAGGGATGGTTCAAAGGGATTAAGGTTGGGGATATGGTCAGATATCACAAACCAATGATACCAAAGGTACTGTATTGTTGGAATTAGCTATATCTTCAAACCTCTACCACATATATTTTTCTTTTTCTTCAATGTATGGTTGCCTTTCACCTGCCTCCAGCTAAGGACTTGGCTAGAGACCTGGCTTGCAACCTGGTTATGTGCCCGGGCTGGGAATCGAACCAGTGCCCTTTAGGTTCATAGGCCGGCACCTTATCCACTGAGCCACACCAGCCAGGGACCCAAATATATTTTTCAAGCTCTAAACCTGAAACCAGGGCAAACAGGAAGTGTGTTGAAGTAGGAAATGTAAGGATCAGGGCTTTGGAGATATTGGTCCAGTGGTAAGCAAATTAGACTATAGGTCTTCACTTGGAGGGATCAGGAAGGATTTTGAAATGAATAAACACATGGCTGCTTTCACCAGAAAAAATGCCCAACGCACCAAGTTTTGCGAAGGATTTCAAGGGTCTTGTAAAAATCTCTGAAACCCATTCAAGGGCTGCAAATGAAGAGCCCATAGAGTGTAGCATTTTTTAAGGTTAATTCCTAGGATGATCTGTATTTTCTTCTCTATTTTAGTGTTACTATTACTGGTTCCCTTCCCATTTCCAAATTCATTAGCTGCCAAGACTCCCACCTCTGGGCTGCCACGTCCCATTTAGATTGGAGACTTAAGGGAATTATCATGGACACAGAGCTGGGCCCGGCATACACCCTGACCATCAGACTCATCTAAATCTTAGGGGCGGGGTGCTTACTGGAAAGGCAGAAAGTCAACTAATTACTGGGTTGCTGGACATCATTTCTCAGTAGTACTGGGTTAGCCAAAAAGTCCATTTAAGTTTTTTTCTGTAAAATAAAAGTACATTTTTTTCATTTTCACCAATAACTTTATTGATTAGGATAGTTTGAGTATGTCGGCTATCTCCCACATGGCAGAACGTTTATTGTTCTCAATTAATGTCTCCATTGGATCGCTATCAACTTTATTTTTTTTTAAGATTTTATTTTTTACTTTTAGAGAGAGGGGAAGGGAGGGGAAGACATCAATGTATGGTTGCCTTTCACCTGCCTCCAGCTATAGACCTGACTGGAGACCTGGCTTGCAACCTGGTTATGTGCCCTGGCTGGGAATCGAACCAGCAACCTTTGGTTCACAGGCCAAGATCGCCATCAACTTTAACCCGTCTACCCAACTGTCAAGCATCATCCAGCCAGAAATTTCCAGCATGAAAACTTTACAAACTACTTTTAACACATTTGATCAGTCACGGCATCTTCTCCATACTTGGCACAAATTATTTTTTGTCTTTCAGTTATGTTTTCACCTTTCTCGAAATAAAAAGGCGTAATAACATGCTGAGATAAATTACATCTTTTCTTCCATCTTCAATATTAAAATAGCTACACAAAAATTCACCAATTTTGATAAGCCTTTCTTAAATGCACACCGATATGACAGCTGTCACAACACAGTTCAATAAAATTGTTTCAAATGAAGTTAAAGCTACCTAAGTACTACTAGAGTCATTTTACCCAAAAAAAAAAAAAACACAACTTTTCAGCCAACCCAATCATTACAATAAGCAGGGATTTGGAATAACTGCCTTCTTTTTTCTCCCTCTTCTCTTCCCACCACATGGCTGGGAGAGGCCCCCAGAAACCTAGAAAGTCAGGACTTTTTAATTTAACTGGTTTGGAACTGCATTTTGTCAAAAAGCAGACCACAAGCCTGAACCCTAAGTATACCTGACTCCATAACAATCAGGTGTTCCTTGTCAGACTCAGGCCGGCAGAGGGAACCTGGGGGGCAGGGCTGGGGAGTTAGGGGGCGGGGACACGCAGGGAAATGGCCGAGCCTAGTGTATACAATTTCTTACCTCAGGGAAGTAGGCAAGCCAACAGAACACGTTCAGAAGACAGTCGGAAGAAATGCCCATCTCCGTTTTGCAGGGGTCTCTCTAAAGGCCCATTGTCGCATCTATACATCTACCTTACATCACTTACCTTTAGAACCTGATTCTGCTGACAAATTGCAGGGGCTTTAGTCTCATACCCAAGGGAAAATAAAGAGGGAGGGAAGGGAGAAAGGAAGGAAAGGAGGGAGGGAGGGAGGGAAGGATCCAAAAATCTCAATCAGTGAGAAGTGGAAGCAGTGCGGATGGCAAAAGTAGGGGTGGAAAAGTATTAGTCACGATCGTCTTTTCCTGCCATTACAGCACTGCCCCCGCCACAGACATGTCCTTTGCAGGAAGAAGAACATAAATTTGAGGCCAGAACTTCCCCTTCACTAGCTGTAAGATCGTAGACAAGTTAATGTTCTTTTATGAGCTTTATGTTCCTTTTCTCTAAAGCCTGGATAATACCAATGAATCCAAAGGGAAAGAGCAAAGGGCGGCAAACAAGCAGAGCCTGGCCCAGGAGACGCTCGGTGCGCCTGAGTCCTCCTCTCCTGCTGCCTGACCAGCCCTGTTTCCTCTGAGGCCCCAGGACAGCACAGAACCATCACAGAAGACACAGCCTGTCAGTGAGAGGAGGATGCTGGTCACCCAGGCCAGAGAAGCTGGGCTGTGAGCGCTAAGGATGGGCAGACCCTCTCATGACGCTGAATGTGGGGTGAATGTGTCACCCCAAATGTGTGGCCATTTCACCCCTGAGGCTGGTTGAAGCCTTCACTCAGTCAGCACTGAACCAAACTGCACCAAAGCCGTGTTGCAGAGGTGTTGGTGGCAGGCTGCTGGGTGTCCATCCAACCCTGTCTTTCTGACTGAGTGACCATACACACAATATAACCTCTTATCTCTCTACAGTGAAATGAAGTAAAAAGAGTTCCTGCTGCAAAGGGTTGGCTTTTCTTTTTAAAGATTTTATTTATTTACCTTTAGAGAGGGAAAAGGAGTGAGAAAGAGAGAAAGAAACAGGCCCCCAACCAGGGACCTGGCCTGAAACCCAGGTATGTGTCCTGACCAGGAATTGAACCGGTGACCTTTCAATTCACAGGCGGGCATTCAATCCACTGAGTCACACCAGCCAGGGCGACTTCTAATTGAGGTCATACATATGAAGTGCTTAGAGAAACAGCACAGAATAGGTGATCTGTAAATACTTTTTATGATTACTATTGTTGTTAGGGCTGGGAACATAAAAGTAAAGAAGACTTGATTTCCACTCCAAGAAGCTTCACCGTAATAAAGACGACAGACAAGAATTGATGACAATAAGTACAAGCAATGAAAGTGAATAGCCGACTATAGGCTGCCATGGGTTGCCCAGAGAAAAGATCCCTAAATCCAGATTTAAGAGTGAGGAAGGACTTCTAGGGATGAGTGACAAAACTTAGAAAAACGGAAGGGCTAGTACGAGACAGTCTGAAGACTGGCAGAGGAAGACAGGCTCTGTCATCCTGGGCAGATATTCTGAGCAGAACAGAGTGAGAGGAGACAAGTGACGGGACACGTGGTTGGAGGCATCACCAGATGCCAGACCCCTGCTCTGCCACCACGCCTGGAGCTGTCAGGCTCAGGAAGTAGTGCTCTTGCTGCAAACGCTTTGTGGCTGAGACCAACGAAGCTGGAGGAGTTCACAGCCTGCCGAGCCAGCACCCAGCCCAGGGCAGCCGATTCTCAGTACAGTGCCCGTCTTACACCACCTGCGTGTTGAAAGGGAGCATTTTGGAAACGCGGAGTACTCTGAGTTCTGCCAATAATCACCCTCGTCAGGCTGGGCAACAAGGAGCTGTGGGACGCATCAGTTCCCTCCCACCTTTGTTCTGGAACTTTCTCTGAACTTAAACAGTGGGGTGGAAACACCTGGGGAAACCATTCCCCCACCTGCAATACCAGTCCTGGAAGCTAAACTTTGACAGATGTGAGAAAAGAGAGGCCACACCAAGGAATCACTGGAGTCCTTGGTTCATTTTGCTCCAAAGGAGTCTCCGCTTCCTAAGGGAAAACAATAGATTTCTAAAAACTACCCTTAGGGAGTGATTTTAGGGAATGGTGGCCCTCCGGAAGCAAGGATTAAAGAGAAAACTGAAAGTGGACACTGAAATAAGTGCATGTTAGCTGAGGGGCGGAGCTGAGGGGGTTGGTTTCCAAGACTTTGCATGCTATGGCCAGAATTGGAGCAAGATGCCGAAGCAAAGGCAAACAAGAGGGGGAAAACAACTGAGGGTGACGACTTTGAAATGCAAAAGGAGGCGAAATTATAGTCTTTAAACCTGTAATGAAATGTGCAAATAGAATCAACACCCTTTGTTCGTGGCCGCAGATGCCCATTTACCTCAAGGGAAGATAACTGGACAAAGGATCCTTCAGATCTCAGAACTTGAAGGTTCTTCTGTGCAACCATTAGGAGAGATGCCCTTCAAAGACCTGTGCGTGGATGGAACAGATGCTCAGGAATACCAAGGCTGTCAGGGGAATAGAGGTGCAGGTGGGTCTGGGACGGGGTATTTTTAGACAAGAGTGTGTTATGTTGTAGATAAAAGAAAGGCATGCTTTAGAGACAGCTCAGAGCTGGGACATCAAAAGAAGGAATGTATTTCAAGAAGGAAATCCAAACTTACTCCCCCCAACCATTTTTTTTGCCATCAGGGGGCATTCATAGTCTCAGCTACGTGCTCTGCCATTTTTTCACACACTGCCATGGGTTCTCCAACATTTTTACAGCAGAGCTATGTTCAGGGCCAAGTGTGCAAAGTGAGGGTCACCTCCACGTGCTCACTGCCCTGCTCTCCAGGCCCTGCACTTCCCGGCTTTTATGAAGGATCCCTTATGTGGGTGCAGCTGATTAGATCAGCCATTGGCAGTTAATTCAACCTCAGGTCCTCTCCCCTTCCCAGGGGGTAGGTGGGTGGGACAGAAAATTCCAACCCTCTAACACGGGGTTCCCCAACCTTCTTGGCTCCAGGGACCAGTTTCATGGAAGACAATTTTTCCACGGACTGGGACAGGGGCAGGGATATTTGGGGGATGATGCAAATGCATTACAGGCAAGCTCACCTCCTGCTGTGCCGCCCGGTCCCTACCAGGCCCTGGAGGTTGGGGACCCCCTGCTGCAGTCAGAGGGTTGACTCCACTGGCTAACAGCCCCACCTGTAGGTGGGCTCCAAAAGCCACCTTATCAACATAACAAAAGACACCTGTGTTTGCTTTCTTTGCTTAGGAACTATGGCCAAAAACTGGGATGAAAACCAAACGTATGTTTCTTACAAATCAGTGTATCACAGAGAGAAATACCCTTGCCTTTGTCAGTCTTGTGGGCAAGATGCTTTTGACATGCGTGAGTTTTGAAGCACACGGGGTCTTCAGGAATGTGTCCCTCGAATAAAATGACCATCCTCCATATTTTGCAGTTAAGAAATCGGAGCCTTAGAGAAATATAGAGTGGCTTGTCCAGAGTCACAGCAGGTAAGTGGCAGAAGATGGCACCTGACTCTGGACAGTGTGACTCCAGAGACATTCTCGGAACGGCTGCCCTGCTTTGGGAGGAAGGACAGGCCAGGTCCCCTGAGCTGCCCTGGGTTGCTAGGGAGGAACCTTTTCAGCTACTGATCACAGAA
Source organism: Noctilio leporinus (assembly GCA_004026585.1). Classification (NCBI taxonomy): domain Eukaryota; kingdom Metazoa; phylum Chordata; class Mammalia; order Chiroptera; family Noctilionidae; genus Noctilio; species Noctilio leporinus. The sequence goes on along the minus strand of PVIW01001450.1, from coordinate 254,108 downwards.
AGCCATCTCACTCCCTCTAATACTGGTGCATTTTAGTCGGTGTCAACATTAATCAGCAGCCTCACCCTTATCCTCTTCCGGACTTTAGCCCCAGTACAAACACTTTTATGTGTACACTGTATGCCAATGCGTTTGATTCAAATTTATACACCAGCAATTTTTTCCCTTACCTCTTAATTACATTACGCTTCCATTTACAGTTATCTAGTCAGATACAATTTATATTGTGAAACACACGGCCAGAGAAATGAGCAGTGACATTGATGGGCAGGGTGTTCACTGCGGCTTGGAAAGGAACCCAGCCTTCCCAGTCTGCGAAGCAAATTTCCTGTTAGGTCGCACCGACTTCTTCCTTCAAGGAATGGCTTACCCTCCGGACCTAAATCATGTGACACATGGAAAAGAGAAAGGAGGCCAACCTGCACAGTGCACTCGACACCTCGCTTACAACAAACCTTCCATGTAAGTATGTTTGCCACGTGTGCATTTACATGTGGGCACATTTATAAAGAAAGTGGCAGCATAGACTCCACAATCTGGTAGGACTCCAAACCCCGCCATGAAGAAACACAGCTCAGGCTGAGAACTGCAGGCTCGCTGACAAACTGACCCCTTCTCCTCAGCCTCTCTCCATCTCAAAACTTGCACCATTCTTGCACCAGAGCAACTGGTCAACAAGTAGTTACCCATCCGAGCTGGGCAACTATAACGTCCCCCTTACTAACTGCAGGGATTGGTCCAAGAGGTGGACATATGACCCAAGGCAAGCCAGCCCAACCCTTGTCTGCAAATTTTGAGACCTGAATTGAGGAATAAGCACCTTATATAGATAGAATGGCAGATGCTTCCGTATCTATTCAACCCCATATAATTTCTCTAAGCCGGTGATGTTCACCTCGTTCTTCTAATCAGTAGCTGAGTTGATAACTGGCATGTGATCCAATTCTGACTATTAATGAATGTGTGTTACAGGAATGTCTAGGGAAGCATCCCCTATCCACAGGCTGGTGAGGGGTCTGTGGGTAACATTAGGAGCTCCTTCAACCATCCTACCCACAGTTTAAAGAAAAGCCAACACTGAGAATTAAAACAGGAAATGGAGGGACCCAGGGTACATGAGGACTCATCAAGCCAGTAACTGTGTGTTGGCTAGAGACTGCCCTACCTCTTGGACTTCGTAACACCATAAATTTCCTTTATTTAAAATGCATGTGCCTGAGTTTCCTGCTCATTGCAGCTGAAAGCCCCCTTTGTGGTACATGCTTCCCTCCTTTTCATGTAGATGCTGCAGACCGGAAGCTGCTGGCAGTCACCAGGGTCAGCCCCTTATCACAGAAAAAGTGGGTCTAGAGCAGGAAGGGGAATGATGACAGGAAGCAGAAATAGGAGGCAGAAAGGAAGAGAGACCTGAGAATGTTCCGATTTTTTGGTTTCTGCAACCCTGCTCTGTAGCTTGAGGGAGCTCTGGTCTTTCCAACTCCATGTCCCAAAACAAGTTTCAGGGGAGGCCTCAGCCTGGACGGGGACAGGACCTGCGCTTGATTAAGTGCTGGGGAAGTCACATCTGGTCTTGTTCCTGCCGCTGATTTGCTGGGAGGACCATGGGCTATTCTTTTCACCAGATTTCTTGAACTACCTATCAAGTAAGGAGGTTGGAACATTATTTGTCATGGCTTAAAAATATGTCCTAACAGTTTCATTGCTACAAATATACCCTCCAAATAAACTCCAAAAACACACCCTGGCTGGTGGCACAGTGGATAAGGCGCTGGCCTGCGAACCCAAAGGTCGCTGGTTCGATTCCCCAGCCAGGGCACATAACCAGGCTGCAAGCCAGGTCTCCAGCCAGGTCCGCGACTGGAGGCAGGTGAAAGGCAACCACACATTGACGTTTCTCTCCCTCTCTTCCTTCCTCTCTCTCTGGAAATGACGAATAAAATCTTAAAAAAAAAAAAAAACTCCAAAAACACAGAAAGAGGTATCACGGTCCATGCAGAGACGTCTACTGCAGCATTGTTTATAGCAGCCACCGAAATGTCCACCATGGGCCGGATACATGGGCTGCAGCCATGGACCCAAACTGGCCCACAGCCTGTTTTTGTATGGCTTGCCGAGATAAGAATGGTCTTTGTATGTTATAAGCATCATTAAAGGAGCAAGAAGGAGGGAGAGATGGCACAAATACCCTATACCCGCAAAGCCTAAAATATTGGCTCTTTGAAGAACAAGCTGGTTGACCCATGAACTATAGTGTCATCTTCCTGTAAAGTAAGCACAGCCGTTGAAAATGGAGGGCGGGGGGTCCCACATGTACAGACATGAAGAAATCTACTGCATACTGTTAAATAAAAATGCAAGCACCTTGCTCTAGTGGTAATCTGTGTGTCAAAACATTGGATGCAGGTTATTTGTAGTGTACACGCAACTAAAATCCCTGGAAGGCCACACCGGAGACTCAGGATGGTTGCCGCTGAGGAGGAGAGACTGAGATGGAGATGGATGGAGAGGAAAGCCTCTCACACTTTATTTTCTTCTCCACTCCTTGACTTTTCCCACAAGCACCTGTTATGGCCCTGACTGTAAAAATGAGCCAGTTCCACAGCATGATCTCTCGGGGCACCTTCAGCTCTGCGTCTCCCTAGGATAATAACTTCTAACATCAAGATACTATTTGTTGCCGGTGTGGCGACTACTATGCTAAGCACAGTCCATGCCTCCTTTCAATTTGTACAACAACCTCCTGCGGTTATGACCTGCCTTGGCCAGATGAGGAGACTCAGTCTGAGACCTTGTGAGCTTGAGAGCTGAAGACAGTGGGCCTCTGGCTCCCTGCTCGTCCCCTGTGGGGACACTGTGCTGCTATTCTCTGTCACCATACCGTTCCCAACTGTGAATAAAGCCTGTGAGTCTGAGGGGTGGGGTGAGGTTGGCTTTATGAGGAAGAGGAAGCAGCAAAAGATCTGTGCTCGGGTTCGAAGGAGGCCGGGAGGCAGGGGTGGGAGCTCAAGTCTTCACTGGGAAGTGGAGAAAAAGGTAAGTCTTTTCTATTGACCCTTAAATCACATCATGGAAATGGAGCCTACTCAGTCCAAGAGGAGGCTGTGTGACCTTGGGCAAGTCACAGGCCCTCTCTGAACCTCAGTGAACCTACTTCTACAATGGAGAGGCTGGTGATGTTAATGGGTCCAAGGGCCAGGTGGGGAGAGTGGAGAACTAGAGAATTCTTGTATAAAGGAGGGCAAAGCCAGGTAAGATTTACAGCTGTCGAGGGTGACTGCAAACCAGTGTCATCAAAGGGTCTGATTTTAAGAGTAGCCAGAAGTGATATTTTTATACGAAAATACCCAATATTAAAATCTTGCCATCTCATTCAAATATTTTTTTAAAACACTCTGCTGCCAAACCAGATCTACCCACAAGTTGCCTGCAGGCCTGCCCGTTTGCCACCACAAACCGACAGGGTCACCAGGGACATTGCAGCTTGATATCACTGAGTCCCTCACAGGAGCCACAGGGTGGTAGCACCCAAAGGCCACTTCCATTTGCAGCAACCAGCAGCATTCAACCTGTTTCCCTTCTCTCGGCCACAACTCCTGAGCACCCTAGCAAACAGTAATTGGCAAAAATCTGGGAACTAAAAGTACACTGCAAAGGACAGGAGAAGAGTGTGAGCTCTGGAGGTGACATGCACCTTGAGGAGGCAGAGGCAGCCTTCGCTACCATGACCCCCGCCCTGCTCCTGGGGACAACCCTGAGAGCATCTGCAGGAAGGGGTCTCGCCCTCTTCTCTCTGAGCAAGCACCTCATGCCTCCTTTCCTGCCCCTTGACCAACGTCTTCACCACCTCTGCACCAGATTTACACACTCGGGAACAGGCACTCGACCGAGAAGCGACAAGCCCCCACTGGCCGACCTGGATGACCTGGCTCGTTCTTCATTCTGACGTGGCTGCAAGCAACACTGGGCTCCTTGGCGACAATGTCAAGGTGACCAGAATGCTGAACACCCTGCCTGGGCGTGTTCGTGTGCGTGGTTGTGCGTGCACATGGGATGGGAGCAGCCACCGTGTGAGTTCCTGACAGCCCTCGCACCGCAGGAGCGGAAAAACAGTCACCCAAGGGGAATAGGAAAGCGCCCGACTCCCCACTGCACACAGGATAAAGCCAAGCTCCCGGAATTCAAGGTCATATGCCTGTAGCACCAACCCCCATTCGAGTCTCACCCTCAACTAGACCATTCCTTCAGGGAGTATCAGTCACACAAAACCTTCCCCGAAACACTCCCACCTCCCAGTTTGCTCAGTCTGCCTATAATATCCCTGCATTTTATTTAAAAAAAGATTTTTTTAAATAAGTAAAAATAAAAACAATGTAGGCAATACCTTGGTAGCTATTCTAGTAGCTCTGTCGTAAAACTACCAATGATATCTCAAGCAATACTACCATGCAATCATAGGAGTAATGACAAATGTCATTTACTGAGCACCTACTGCGTGCCAGACACTATACTGAATGCTGCGTCACCTTACATTTTTAACCCTCACAACCACCCTATTAGATGAGAACACTGAGGCGTAAAGAGGTCCAGTGACCTGCCCAATGTCCCACAGCTATCATGAGATAAAGCAAAGTTTCAAACCCAGCACCTGTGGGCAAGTCAGCGACCCCACCGCTAGCACATGCTGTCTTCCTCAGAGGTTCTGCGCAGGAGCCAGGCTCAGTCTGCACCACACCTCAGGGTCCAGAAGGGAGACAGCCATCTCGTCATAATGCGCTAGGTCGCTTTGAAGAGGTCACCTTACCTCTGCAAGCCTCTTCCTGCATCTTCTCTAAAATAACTGTGTAAATTATACAAGCCAGCTCGGTGCAGTTTTGTGATGGCACGCATAAGGCATTTCACCCAGATTTATCACAAAAGGGCCCAAAGAAAAAAGAACGGCAGGTGGAGTTTTAAAGTGATGTGAATGTCTTCGTGAAAATAATGGGGAAGGGTGGCAAAGGAGAGAGACGTGCATCAACTAAGGCACAGAATGATCGATTGATCGATTTCTATGGGACCGTTTGGTGGACTCCACAGTGACTGATGAGACCCTGGGAATTCCCCCAAGTTTCACTCGCCCTGGGTGAGTGCCCGGATCAGCACCGCTGTAGATGCCCCAGTGTCCAGCAGAGGGCGCCCGCGTCCACATGCTTGGCTGGTCGGAAGGACTGCTAACTCGGCTCTCCGACAGCACCATTCCCCCCAACCCCCCAACCTCTGCTGTGTTTCTCTGCTCCGTTTGCCAGTGGGGATTGGAATGAACGAAGGCAAAGGGTAGGCGATTTAGAAACTTTACTTCATCCTTTCAAGCCTCTGGATTCCCAACAAGCCTTTTTAAAAGATGAAGGGTCTACTCCGTGTCCCTGGTTCCTCTCTGTCATGCCTCCTCCTCCTTCACCAGCCTCCCCTCGCAGGGCCTGGAAGACCTGCCCCTCTTCCTCTGGGTACTCCGTGGTTTTGTTCAGAAGGGTTTCCCTCTATCAAATTACAGGCCTCCTTAGAAATGGCCCAAGAGACCATCACTACCCGCCAGGTGCTGAAATATGTTATCATTAGGCTCAACATGTGATTTAGTTAATTAAATGTCATGCTTTTGATGGCATTAATTAGACCCGCTGCTGAGCCCTTGGAAAACAAAACCCAACAAAAATGAAAACATCACTGCTAACCCATGGAGACTGGTTGGAGCCAAAGTGAGATCTTCCTAAATCCTTCTTCCCTCCCAGGACAAAATCAGTCCAAGTGGATCTTTGAACAGTTCTGTGAGCTTCCGGAGGTTACTTTTCCTTTGAGAGATGATGTTATTAATGTCCCTGGTATTTAATGCTTTTATTAATAATGACATAATTGTTCCTTACATGCCTATAGTATTTCAGGGAGTAGAATCTATTTTCACTTTCAACACCTCTTTTTCTGTTTCACACTAACTGGGGCAGGCGGGTAAAGAAAAAGGGGGCCACCCAGCTGGCCAGGCAGGTGGGGTGCTGGACTCAAACCCAGGCCTTTCCACGGACCCACACACTCGTACCTGTAAAACACTCTCACATCTGCTTTCTCCTAACCACAAGCCAGGGAAGTAGAAAGGAAAATTTATTAGTGCCTCTCAAGTGATGAAACAGAAGCTCTAAAAAGTCCAGGGAGTTTGCCAAGGGGACTCATTAGTGAGGTTTCCATTAATGACATTAATAAGTGACAAAAAAATGAGGAAAAGACTCCTAAAGACGCAGAATTCTAGTCCAAATGCTTAAGGAAATGTCAAGGAGAGAACCATGGGGGACCATGGCACTTCCAACACGGTTCAAGGAAACAGTATGGGTGGCTGCCAGTTATTTACCAGCACTGTACACTGAGCACCATCCCTGTGTATCCTGACACAGCGTGTCTAAGCACACAGAAAACTGTAAAGCTAAGTGCTGCTATCCAATCTACTGAACTAAGCAAACAAAATCTTAGCGAGTTCATTGGAAAGCCAGCAGAATGGAGAGCCTGTATCTACAGGCAGAGCTCCCTTGTTTTCAAGGCCACTCGACTCCAGCACCTTCACTAAGGCCATCGACACACGAGAATCCGCGGGATGGCCATGGTATGTTCAGTACTCTGACCCATGGATGGAGGTCACGGGGTACTTGAGGCACAACCCCAGGATCAGGGGTTGTACCCTGAGAAAGAGGGAATGGGGAGAGTGCACAGAGCAGCGTAAGGCAAGAATTCCCTGAAGGAGGTGGCTCTCTTAGGCATTAACCTCAGCCATCAAAAGACTGTGGGGCCCTAGGTGACTTAGACCTTTCTCATTACCTATCTTGCACAGATTTATGCAGTAGACTTATTTAATATCCATTAATGCACCGGCATGTATTCAGTGGAGGAAGAGAGAATTTCAACAGTTGAGAGGCGTCCCTGCCATTTCTTCCTGCAGCAAGTGCATGCCCTCTGGCTGGCATGAGCACAGGGTGAGTGACACCGGCCTGCTGGTCCCTGAGGCAGTGTCTGTCCCCATGTCTCTCTCCGAGCATGGGCATCTTAGCAAAATGACTGTGACTGTTTTGCTGAAAGACACAGCATTATTTTGGTATTAATTAGTTTCTAAACACAAGGCAATGATTTCATGTGGGGCTTAACCAAAGAAGTAGCCATCTGTTCTAATGCTCAAGGACAACCTGGCTATGCCAAACCTAAGAAGATATGGAATTATTATGAGCATTATGAATCATTTAAATATCTTAGGATAATTATCACACAGAAGTTTCCGCTTACACAGGGTGGGCAAAAGTAGGTTTCTGTGAATATGCAAAACAGATTTTTCTTGTATTATTTATTAATTATTGTATTATTTTCCATATGAGTAACTGGAAACCTACTTTTGCCTACCCCTGTATGTTGACCTTAGAACTACACACATGCTGTAATTCTGCTATAAAAGGCATGTACAAATTTGCCATGACATCACCTGATGAAACACCTGAGTCTACTGGCATTGCTTCCAAAATAGCAGCCATGTGTGAGCAGGTAGCCAAGCCAGAGATCTGGGAATTTCAAAGATGACCAAGGGTCTTAATGAACACATAGACAGTCCTTTCCATGCCCTACCAAGAAAATAGCAAAATGTGAGGCAGGCCCAAGATTAGATAGCAGTCATCAAGGTCCAAGGGAAAAAGGGAGGTAGCAAGATCTAACAGAAAGATTATTGAATGAGTGACTGAAGGCCTGTCTCTTGTCACTGATGATCTCAAGCCAGTCACTGAGTGTCTGGAGCCTTCATTTCCTCATTATAATTGAAAAGAGAAGATAAGGTGAGCCCTCAAAGATCAACCCCAAGTCCTGATGCCAGAAATTGAAGACAGGAGCAAACTTCGGGGAGTTTCACAAAGCAGACTTGCAGTAGATTGCCTTGTCATAGAGTTACAAGTGAGGGCACATTTGAGAGAGTAAGAAGGAAGAATAATAAACAGGTAGGCAAGCCCAGGATGTGAGAGCCAGAACTGTCTCAGCAAATCAGTTCCCCGGGCCGCTCTAGCTTTCAGGACCTTGGTGAGTTCCTTGGTGTCCTGCAGCTGTGTCTCCTTCTGTCCTGTCCACACTGCCTTGCTTAGCTGGCTCCTCACATCTCGCCTTGGCTTGTGTCCCAGGGCAGAGGTCACGTGAGGCCAGGCAAGAGGTTTTCAGGGACATCTCAATCCTCAGCAGATGCATTTAGGTTAAATGAGAGACAGGCAGGTTCAGCAGTTGGGGACAAACACCCGGAAGTGTAGCACCGAAGGAAAAGTATTTCGATTGAGACCCAGGAGTTATAATACCAGATAGAGCTCTGACTTTTTGTAGAATTTTGTGAAGTTTCCTTAACTTTTCTGAGTCTCCATTTCCCCTCCCCCCTATAAAATCAAAGGAAAAGCTTGGTTCTTTGGCATTTTCAGCCCTAACATCATAGCATTTCATGGTTCTTCTAAACATGGGACCGTACCCTGGCATGTTGATGATTCTGAGAGGTTTTAGATTTTCAGCTTCTCCTTCACAGTATAATCCATCTGAAATCTGTGACTTTGTCCACTTCACTCCTTTTGATATAGTCAGTGTTGCAGTCAATGCCATCCATTAGGCCACACGTGGGTAGTCACAGAAGTTGCCAACATCCTAGTATCTCACCTGTCTACTACAGCATTTTAAAATTCTGCTTCAACTATCAGGGGTGAAACAATATTTGCTTTAATCATCAGTCCTGATAATATCACTGAGCACCTGAATCTAGCTATGCCTGAAGCCAACAGTCCCCAGATTTTCCAGTTACAAAAGTAACCTCCCCCAACCCCCTTTTTTTTAACTTACATGGGTTGAAAAGTTCCCTGTCTTAATTAATTCTATTGCATTCCATTTCTATCACTTGTAGCTAAAAGAGACCTGAGAATATACAATCAACCTAGAAAATGATGTTGTTGCATACAGAATATAATATAAAGCTAGATTTAGATGTCTCTGTAGGTTTCCTTTTCTATAGGTCAAGAGTCAGGAGGGAGAAATTGTAGAGTCAAGATCATGCCAATGTCAAGAATCTGCCAGACTGGGCTGCAGAACTGTTTGCTGAAATGCCCTTTTGCCCAGTCGTGCTAAACATTTTTAACAGTTTACAGTTTGCTCTTGAGAAATTTAGCTGCCCAAAGAGAAATTTCTCTCTCTCATGATATCACAGCATTAATGACATAGACAAGTAGTCCAAAAAGATATGCTGGTAAGTGCTACATGACATATGCTGGAGAAGAGGTGACAGCTGTTTATTGAAAACCTACTGTGTCCCAGGTATGTCCTGATACCCTGATGTCCATTCTCACAATAATCCTGGATAGTCGATATAATCATATCCATTGTATTAATATTGCTCTTAAAGGTTAGAGAGGTTCAATAACTTTTCCAAAATGCCAACAGTAAGGGCTAGAGCCTGCCTGTGAAGTTTGGCTTCCCGAATTCAAGTTCAACATTCCTGTCACTGTACCATCATAGCTTTCCCTCCATAGAGCACAACAGCACAAAGTGAGGTGGGATAAAGCCCACCTAGACCTGCAGCTAGGGTGAGCCCATGGGTGTGGGGAAGCATGTTTCTGGGGCAGAGCTTGGGCAAGGATGGGTGAGAAGCAGGCTGTGCTCACGTCATGACAATCCTGCAAGTTCCTCTCAATACCATAATTATCCTTCCTCACTCTTCTCCCTCGTGCAACCCTGGGGGTCAGGCTCCAGGTCTAAAGCCAGCAAACAGCACAGACAGAATTCGAGCCCAGGCCTGGCTTCTCCCAGGAACCCAGGCTTTTTACAAACACTCCAGGGTTCCTAAACATGCCCCCTCCCACACCACATTCTGGACTTTCTTCCTAGACCTTAATAGCAACTGCATTGTTACTCAGGCTTTCCATTTAAAATTACATATTTCCATGTAAAGTAATTTGAAAAGGAAGCTTCACTCCGTAAGTGAAAAAAACCACATTGCTTGCCATCAATAGGAGGAAACCTCAACATAAACACAAGCACAAGACAAAGTTATTAAATTGAATTTGCACTGTTACTTGATGTCTCTGAGCTCAACAACTTGCTCTTCCTTTGATTAAAAAGAATAGTGGGACAGAATTACTAAGGGTCTTAAAAATACATGAACACAAACAGAGGTCTTTCTGCCGGACATGGTCAGGTGGGTTAAAGAACTGAGGGCAATCACACTCACACTACAGTTCTATCTTATTTAATACCAAGCCCATGAGCCTCCTAAAGCCACATGGGAAGGATCAGCAGGGCAACACAGCCTATACTTTGGGACATGCTGCCTTGGCATCCACCCTGGTTCAAGACATTCTGCCACATCCCTATTTCTACATCTTTGCTGATGCTGTCTAGCCCCACAATCCTTCTTCTCTTCCAGCAAGTCCCATTTCTCCCTCATGGAGCCTTCCGGAGATGTTTAGTCCTGAAGTGCTCTTTGGCTCCATGACCACATATTCAGAAAATGCACGACTTTTTGTCCTGAGTGGTGATGGCACCAACTTGCATGCACCTCTCTTCTCACTTGGGGAAGCAAGATACCCAAACAGGGCAAAAGTGACCGTGCCAACCAATCTCCTTCCTTGCCTGCAGGGCCAATGGTAACGCATCACACACCCACTCCAGCTCTGGCAGGGGTTCCATATTTTAGAACTAGAAAACATCTCCCTGATCATCTGATCCTTGTTTTATAGATGAGAAGTTAAGGCTCAGGGTTTTTAACTGGCGTATTCACGGTTAAACTCCCGGAAGAGAGCCCTCGGGTGGGCAGAGACCTCTCTCTTTGCCTCTATTTTCCTCTGTGATGAGAATATAAGAGTGCTTATAAATACAACCCGGATTTGAAATACTCAAGAACAAAGAGCCATGCCCCTGGTTTAGTTGTTGAAAAAATTCCAGCCAGTACAGAATCTTCCAGGAAACAAATTCCAGGGAAACCTCCACCTTGCAAAGTGAGAACTCGTGGGGTGGCCTCAGGGGTAGGGAAAAGTGGTTCTGCCTGTGGTGATATTGAAGAAATAATAATAAATGTCTACTTAGCGAAGGTTTTTTTTTTTTAACTGTCATTATTAAACCCTCCAACATAACTGTATGAAGAGTCTGCCAAACTGCACCCATCTCTGCTACTCAGATGATTTGGATAAGCTTTAGATAAATACCCCGGGTCTATGGCACTGATCCAACGGAAGCTGGAACTTCCAACACTTTCAGGTTTGCCCAGCACTGAGTAATTATCTCTGGAAATATTTACTGTTTATCTGCCTCTAAATTTTAATGAAAGAGGTTCCACCGCACCCATTGTAATTCAAGGAACGGAGTACAGCTCCCTGAGACTCCTCTGATAAGCCTAATACTGCACGGATGGGGGCTCGCATTCCTACACCTGCAAAGTCACCTCCCTGCGCTCACCTGGTCACCCCTTTCCAGCCTGTGTGTATGGAGAGCAAGAAGTGCTTCTTAATCTGCCTTCAAAAAAAACCCTCTGATCTAGATGATTACCATTGGTTGTCTTTCATTTCATTTTCTTCAATTAAAGTCCGCATTCAGTGTTGCTCAGTATTAGTTTCAGGTGTACAGCATGCTGGTGTGACCATCCTGTGACCCCCAAACTGTACTTCTCAGTCCCTTCGCCCCTTCCCCCCAGACTCGCAGTTCCCTGCCCTCTGGCGAGCACCAGTCTGTTCTCTGCATCTGTGCGCTTGTTTATTTCTGTCTTCGCTCTTCTGGGAATGCAGTCAGTTTCTCTCAGCTCGGGCTCTGTCCCCCTCGGGACACACTCCTTGGGCCCAGGAGTATTTCTGCAGTGTTTCCGATCCACAGTTGCCTCAAACGATGGTACTTCCTCTTATTAAAATCACGCTGAAGACTAGGGCCTTGCAGTGGGAAAGCAGCAGCTACAAGAGTCAAGAGACCTGCCTCTCTGGACCTCAGTTTCCCCATCAGTACAGGGTGGGGGTTGGGCAACGCGAGCCCATCTGCTTCTTGCCCGCTCTGGCCGACTATGGATCCCCTGGTGATGAACGTCCAGGGAGGATGCGTAACGTCGGGAAGGTCGCACTTGGGGAGAATTACGCACTCGCCTCTCCGCTGGGGACGCCCAGCAGCAAAGGAGCCACAAGTCAGCCAGTCTCCATCTCCCAGGGAACATCAGCCTGAGGAAAGGCCACCCTCTGTCTTCCTGAGAATGGCACTATGGCTGACACCCTCCTCCTGCTCCTCAAAGCCCACGTGGCAGCATCCAGAGCCCCGCACCCAGGCTGGCCCTGGACAGGCTTCGGCTGCTGCACTCCGTCCTCCCACAGGCGACTAGGGTCTGAGTTTCCCAAGCACCTGGCTACCAGCCGGGAGAAGCCACAGCACTCATCCTACTTCCGGTCACACCATGGCTTTCCTTTTCTTAATTTACAGGCAGAATCAAAATAACAGTGGATAGCTCTGCTCTAAAGCAAATTTTTCATTCCAGTCTAGCGTCTCATCTTCGCAACCAACATCTTCCCCTCCGGCATGTAGCTGCCAACACCTTAAGGTATACAATCAAAATCAGCCTTCCCGAGGGGTGAAAAATTCCAAGCCTAACACCCTTGACTAACGTCAGGAGACTGAGGGTCTGGTCCAAGAATTTTCTCCCTCACTCACTGCTGCATAGCCTCTTCACCCCTCTGTACTCCAGGAGAGTCACCTATCAAAAATCAGCATAACTCAACCCGCCTTTATTGTTGAAAGACACTAACAAGCAAGACGAAGGGGGACAAAGCACACAGGGAATCTTCGCCCTCAACTGCAGGTCGGACAAGTACCTGAGAGGTGGCGCAAAATCAAATGAGACGGGAGTGCCACCGTAGGGTCAAGGGCCGTTCCCGTCGGGGTGGAAGACGAGGAAGCACCTTGAGGAAGTTAGTTTCAAACATGGGTGAAAAGATGACAGAATTTTGAAGCCAGCCACAGAGGGAGAAACATGTACGTGTGGGGAAAGACACATGGACAAAGACGTGAAGCAGGATGCGACCCCCATGGGTGGTTTGGCTCGGGGCGGGTGGGGAGCTGAAGGAGGCCCTGGGAAAGCGGAGGACTGGAGACAGACATCGAAGCCCAACTTCGAGGAAGCATTTGTTTTGTCTGAGGAGTTGATCATTCATCCTGGCAACGGGGAGCCGTTAGACACTTGGGAGGGAGGGAGCGAGCGCTGCGATCCAAGCTGTACTTTGGGGACTGGAGTCTGGCGATGGTGGAGGATTCAAATGAAGGGTGGAGAAAGGCCGGAGGCAAAAAACCAGCCAGGGGGCTACTGCATTACCTCTTCCGGGGCACCATAATGAGGCACTGATTTAAGGCAGTGCAGAACTCCATGATTATGAAAAGAATGAAAATAGATAGAGCATTTTTTAATTCTTCATTGGATTAAAAAAAAACAAGTCATCGAGAAGTAGAAAAGGTATGAGACCTTCTAAGGTAATGATTTAGCCTGTCACAATTCCATAGATGCCAACAGAAGACATTTGTTGAGACATCTTTGAGTTCAAGACAAAGAACTTTATTACTTAAAACATGGCAGGCAGCATGAGTTTCCTGTTTACTCAGTTTCCCTTGCCCCACAAGTCTTATAGGGGAATACAGACATGCCCAGGAGGCATGCAGCCAACACAATATGTTTATGATATAGCTGAGGTACCCCAACTCCGGGAGACCTCCCATCTTTGCCAGTCTACTAGCAAACCTGCACAATCTTTGCCCCAGAATGAAGTTGTCTTCAATTTCCTGGTCAGGAAGGAAATCTTTCCTCTGTCCTAGAAAGGGACGCTATCTCTATCTTCCAGAGCTGTTTGCTACATGGACATCCTTAAAAAGGTAGTCCTGAACTAAGCTGTCCATGTCTCTCACTCAAAAGACAACAGAAACGAAGAGTCCCACAGAGAACAGCCTGATGGAAATGAGCATTTCATGTCTGTGTACACGACTGGAGAGGGTCCATGTGAAAATGGAAGGGAGACAGACTTTAGCAAGGCCACAAAAGCACTGTTAAGAAAAATGTTGCATCTCCTTTGGTTTATTGTAAACCACCAGGAAACAAACAAAATGTGATCCACAGGCTGGTCTGTGATGTTGTTCATCAGCAAGAGCAAACACATTGCTACCTTTTAAGGCGGCTCTTTTAGGGGATTTCTTCTGTTGACAAAGATTACAACGGGGTTTGCAAACTGCCTGCCCCAGGGAACCATCGTGGGCAGTTCGCTTCAAGCCCAGCTTGATTGTTATTACTGCACGTAATTTCACCCTCCCCTAAGGTTAGAATGCTGAAGAAGGTGGTTTTGCATGGCTGTGTAAACATCCTTTCTGCTTCCCAGGATGGCAGCGAAGGGAGAAAACTCATAATAGCATTAGTGTTTTTACTTACTGAGCACAGCACCCTTTACCTGAAGAACCCAATTAATGCTTTGCCTAGGATGTATTCCTTTATCCTCCACAACACCCCTGAGAGGTCAGGTGTCAGTAACTTCACTGAGAAGTTCCGCAGTGGGGTTAGGAAGCTGGAAGTGAGGTCAAATAAGAGTTCAGAACGACACCAGCAGAAGTCAGAGAGCAAGTACTGGGCTCACCTCCCAGGCATTAGCCAACCTCTCACTCTGCTGATGAGGACAATTTCAACAGAGGAAATTTCCAGACCACCCGCTCTGTGGCATCTCTTTCATCCAAGTCTAAGCCTGAAACACCAAGTTTACTGTCTCTACTTGTTTTCCATTTGCCTCTCTGACCTACTCCTGAAACCCCCAAGTGGCACTGGTACTGTTGGTGAGAACTCTTTCCCATACCCTGTCTCCACCTCATGCCCATCTCTTTTTTTTTTTTTTTTTTAAAGATTTTATTTATTATTTTTAGAAAGAGAGGCAGAGAGGGAGACAGACATCAATGTATGGTTGCGTTTCACCTGCCTCCAGCCACAGACCTGACTGGAGACCTGGTTTGCAACCTTGTTATGTGCCCTGGCTGGGGAATCGAACCTGCGATCTTTGGGTTTGCAGGCCGGCGCCTTGTCCACTGTGCTACCAGCCAGTCATGCCCATCTCTTAAGGCCAATGTCACCTTCTTCCTGGACTCCTCCCAGAATCCTGCCTCTAGCCTTTGAGCTGCCCCTTTTTTATGACTTAGGCATAAATACCGGCACAGTTCATGTTCATTTCTTCCCCTCATCCCTCACGGGATCCAGCCCACTGTCTGACTCTACATGGCTCCTCAACGAAGACTAACGGGAAGAATGATCTGACTTACGCTATAGAAAGGGATGCCGCCTTTTCTTCTGCTGTGGTTTCTGGACAATCGCAGCCAAACGCCAGATGCCATTTTATGGTAAGATAATGGCATGGTTATTCTTTTAACTCTAGAACAGAAATGTCATAGATGTGGCTTTGACTGGTAGCCAAGTTAAGGAAAACTTCAACAGAGAAGTGTAAGTGTGGCCGCTGTTCATACCTCTTTTACCTTGTACGGAAAACTTAGATATCCTCCAAACCCTCAAAATATGGAAAAAAATAATATCCCTTGCATTTCCATAGCCCCTTTTATATTCTTTATTTCATGTGATCTTCCTCAGAAGGCACTCAGCATTATCCCTGCTCTAGAGACAAGGAAAAACCAAAAGAAGTTAAGTGAGTCACCCAAAGATACATCACTAGCCGGTGGTTGGCTGGGATGAAATCCCAGATATCTAATACCAAAGCTAAGATTTCCCTCTTTAGGAATAGTTGAAATAATTCATCTACCATCTGCCTTTGAAAAGCATACTTAAGATTTGCTGCACATTCAATAAGCATTTATTTAGCATCTTCTTCGTAACTGAACACCAGGTGTAGGAGAAGAAATCAAGTGAGCATCATCTCTCTCTGCTCCTAATGAGTTCAGGCTGATTGGGGAGACAAGTGGGACCCAGAAACCACAGCCTGCTGTGTGCTGTGATCCCAGTGTCTCTCTGACAGGGTGGAGACCTCAGAAGAGGGTCTCCACAGTTGTGAAGGCAGGAGCAAGAGGGGCGCACAGGTGGACAGTGGCATCAGCAAAAGGGTGACGTAGGAAGCCCTCCCCATCCTCCCACCCCCAGTGATTCATGGACACATTCCCTCAGTGAGAGGTCAGAAACTAATTTAGATGCTCCTGCTCCATGGATGGTGAGAACCCCATCACTTCAGTCAGGAGAAAGATTCCGGACACCCTCTCACCGGAGATGGAGCCCTGACACATATCATCAGGGCCGGAAGGGACCTCCCAGCCTCATTCAGGACAGGACAGGGGTTGGTCTGTGTGTTCAGCACCTTGCCTGACCCACGGGGCTTCCCCCAGAGGACTGGCTGTGTCCTGCCAGACTCAGGACTATCCCTACGAAGTGGGACAGCCCAGCTGCCTGGGTGGGGAGCCGAGGCTGCAGTCGGAGTTGGCCCATGCTATTGGTTCCCTCCCCCAGCTCCTGGGGAGGGACCAAGTTGATCATCAGTTAGCATCCCAACTTCTCCAAGGCTGCACAAACAACTAGGAAGTTTCCCATTAGCCTCGGAGGACTGATGTGTCCCGCACAGCCTAGCATCCCCAGAGAGAACCCAGGAGACAGCAAGGGCTGGTGATGCCTTTGTTTCCCCCGACACAGCTCAACACAGGGGAACATGAAAACACAGCAGCAACAACCCTCTCCCTGGTAGGAAAGGGTTTACAGAGGTGCCCAGGACACTTCCAAACTCATTTTACAAGGCCCGCATGACCCTAATACCAAAACAAGCAAATAGACCACAATTTAAAAAAAAAAAAAAAAATAGTCTACAGGTTGGTGGAAATGCAAATTGGTGGAGCCGCTACAGAAGCAGAAATACTGTACTATTCAGCAATCCCACTCCTGGGTGTGTAGCCAGAGGAAAGCAAACCAGGATCTCAAAGAGATCTCTGCACTCCCGTGTCCACTGCAGCATTATTTGCAATAGCCAAGACATGAAGACAACTGAAGTGTCCATTAACAGATGAGTGGCTAAAGGTAGGGGTATGTGTGTGTGTAACTCAGCCACAAAAAGGAAGAAAACCCTGCCATTTGCAACAACATGGATAAATCTTCAGAGCACTTTACTAAGTGAATGAAGTCAAACAGAGAAAGACAAATACTGTATGATCTAATTTATACGTGAAATCTAAAAACAACTGAACTCACAGAAACAGAAAGTAGATTGGTGTTTGCTGAGGGCTGGGGTGGAGGGAGGGAGAGGGGGAAATGGCAGTCAGAGGGCATAAACTTTCGGTTATAAGATGAGTAATTTCTGGAGCTATGATGTACATACAGCACAATGACGGGTTAACAATACTATGTTTGAAAGTTACCCTGAAAATAGAGTACATTAAAAGGTCTCAACACACAAGCACATTGTAACTATGTGAGGTGATGGATTTGTTACCTAATTTTAATGGTGTAATCATTTGTAATACTCATATATCTCAAGTCACCATGATGTACACCATAAACTTATACAACGTTATTGTCAATTATATCACAACTGGAAAACGATATGCATAAATATAAATATCACTGAGAGAAGAACTAGGCAATAGGCAAGCATATGAAAGGGGCCGGAATGATGCTACATGGAAGGCGATGAGGCAAGAGAGGGGCAGAGCCGGATCGTCGGTGACCTCCCTACCACAGGAGGAGCTAAAAATACCTTCTGACAGATGAACACTTCGGTGGGTGGGGGGACTTTGAAAGTACTTAAGCAGGGGGAAGCAGAATCATATTCAAGTATCAGATAAATCACTCTGTGGTTGGGGGGAGGGTGAGAGGGAGGAAGGAAGCACACTTTGAAATAAGGCCCTTGGGAAGCTTCTGCCAGATAGAAGTCTAGGGATTAAGGACCTAAATTAAATTTAGATAAGATATTCAATCACAAGATATCAAGGAAGCAGGTACTGAGGTATTTAGTGAATTACTCCATTGGGGAAGGATGTACGGGACAGAAGAGTTTAAAAAGACGCCCAGATATGGCTTGGGTGCCTGGGTGAATGATGATACCACCTGAGAGAGCAAGAAACGTACAGGGAAAAAGATGACGGATGGATTTTGAATGTTGCCTTTGTTAGCTGGCGGCTATCAAGGAGAGCTGTCCAGCAGGCAAACAGGTACAAGGGGGACATTCAACACAGAGATGTCATTTACAGTTTTGTTTTCAAAGCCATCAGATAATACTTGATGGCTCCTAACACAAGCTTAGAAAAGGTGACCCAGGGAGACTACTGAGGTTCAGCAGAACAAAGCATTAGGATAGAGAGAGAGAGGGAAGAATAAAAGAGAACTCCATGAAGAAAGCAAAGAGAATGACACTCTTTTCCTAGGCATGGAGAAAATTAAACTTGTATGTCCTAAGGCAGCTACCAGCTGTAGTGATTTAATGTCTCTCCTACATACCTAGAATGATACCAATTTTGTACTTTCCAGAGAGGGATTGAGAAAAGAGTCCCTAAAGCCATAGTCTATACTTCATCTCCCAGGTGAGGATCTCCGGTTAAGAAAGGCTTCTGGAAAGAAAACCCAGGAGACCATGGGAGACAGTCACTGGCAAATGTCACAAAGAGGTTGAAAAGGAAAGGGCAGAAAATACCCACAGCACTTGGAAGCACAGAGGTTATCATTGCTGGTTAGCAGGAGGAAGTTCAATGCATAGGGAGGAGAGGGCATTACAATGGTACAGAAGTAAATGGCTTCTGACCAATTGCCTGTGACAAAAAGGCTGAAAACCGGCTCTGGCTGGGTGACTTAGTTGGAATGTCACCCTCACACCAAAATGCTGGGAGTCCAATCCTCAGCCAGGGCCCATAGAGGAGGCAACTGATTGATGTTTCTCTCTCACATCGATGTTTTTCTATTTTTCACGCTCCCTTCTTCTCTAAGATCAACAAGCATGCCCTCGGGTAAAGTTTAAAAAAAAAAAGAATGGGCTGAAAAACACTGTCTACTTCTGAAGAAAATTGACTGTTAAGAGAAGGAAAGAAATCAGACTGTAGCTCTGGGGGAATGTGGGACTAATCATGTTTATAAACAGAAGAGAAAGAACCAGTGTTACGGAGGCGGCAACCGCGGATAAGACCATCGGGTGGATGACTGGCAGAACAAGGCTCACGAGGGAGTGATGAAGGATGGGATCGGAAGGCAGGCAAAGATATTACCCTTGACCAGAAGGAAAAATTTGTCTTTTCCTGAGGTTGTGAAGAGGAAAGAAAGTTACATGGAAGGAGATAAACATGTAGCTACCAAGATAGGCAATTGATTGAGCTAGCATGGTGGAATCCGTCTTCTTCGTGAAGTGTTTTAGGGCCTTCACTGAGTGTCAAGAGGGACAGGACAGAACAGGGCACTTCCAGAAAGAGGTAAAATTGTGTAAAAGAGTGTAAGAGCCTTGGAGGGAAAACAGGAGAAGGGATAGGATTTGGAACCTGTGAGAGGACAGCCAGGCTGTATGGAGGATCCAAATGAGATTGAAAATCCCTAAAAACAGTTACCACTTGATGGTCTAGATTGAATGGAATACTTGCTATTCTCTCACTCATCCTTTTGGGATCAAAGGCGTTCATTTGCAAGAGAGCCAACCAGGTTTAGGGTGATGACGAAAGAAGTTCTTTCCTGAGAGATTGTTACTGAAGATAACCTTCTAACTTTGCCTCATCAGCTCAGTCCTCTAACCTCCATCACTAATCAGTCAGGGATAACTAGTTCCTCTATAGTTAATCTTCTCAAATGCACATTATGTGGCCCTATAGACCTTTGCCAGCCAGCCACGGAAAACCAAACACACTCACGCGTAATTTATGTTGCTACCAAATGCATCAGGACCCCTGAGTTCAGAAGATTCAACATTCAAGTACATGCCCTCCTTTCTCTTGACTTGACCCTTAGTTGGTCTTAAGGTAAACTTGATGTTTTAGGTCAAGGACTAAAATGTGGTACAAAGTATCTCTCCTATCTCTAGGATTGATCTTGGACCTCTGTCCTTGAATTCACAGTCGTCAGTACTCAATGACTTAAATGGAGAGGATTCGTGTTCAATCAACTAATATGCTGATTCAATAAACTCATTGTCTGTCTGCTCCATTCCAGGCACTACACTAGGAGCTCAGGATGCACCGTTATACCAAACAGACACAGTTGCTGGCATTGTGATCGTTACAGTCTAGTGTAAAGAAAATCCATCCCATTAATGTTAAAATCCATCAATGAAGAATCATTAAAAGAAAAAGGGGGTCTCCATTGGAAAGTTGACATGGAAAAGAAAAAAGTACACTTGAACTAGAACTATGAGCTGAAATTGCTGGTCTAAAATCGCATAACCCTATTACTGCCCAGTATTAGTGATGATATCAGGTAGCTTGCTGGCCATAAAGGCTTCCTTTATCCTTTCCATCCCTATACTGAGCTTAAGGAAAAAGTCCAACCCATGGGTTTCAATGATGTCTCCTCAAAACTTAAAATGAGAATAGTATATGGGAAGCTAAGAGCCCCGCTGGTGTGGCTCAGTTAGTTGGAGCACCATCCTGTAGGCAGAAAGGTAGGTGTGTGTCCTGATCAGGGCACACACCTACGTTGCAAGTTCAATCCCCAGTCGAGGTGCATAACAGAAGGGAACTAAACAATGTTTCTCTCCGACACTGCTGTATCTCCACCTCTCTCTTTCCCCCTTCCCCGCTCTCTAAAAGCAAGGAAAAAAAAATAAAATGTCCTCAACTGAGGATACAAATAAAAAAGAACTAAGAAATATATACTCCTATATGTAGAAAAGACTTTAGAGATCAGTTTGATTCCCTTTGGTGTTTGAATCGCCTACTTAACATTCTGACCTCATAGCCATTCAGTCTCTGATTGAACATTTCCTGTAATGGTGAACTCACTACCTGGGACCACCTAGCTTATCTTAAAAACTACTTATTTGAGTGGAATTCTGTCTTCCTGTGGCTTTTGCCCACTTAACCCCTAATCTTAAAAAAGCATAGATGCTTTAGCCGTACAAGACAAGCTAACAACATTCACATGGAGGTG
The DNA here is from genome assembly GCA_004026585.1 of Noctilio leporinus. Classification (NCBI taxonomy): domain Eukaryota; kingdom Metazoa; phylum Chordata; class Mammalia; order Chiroptera; family Noctilionidae; genus Noctilio; species Noctilio leporinus. Next base: position 233,008 of record PVIW01001450.1, on the reverse strand, counting down.
ATGTCATTGACTAAAATCCCCAGTACAGAAGCCCAGCGTACGCATTCCCAGTGCTACCACCAGGGGAGGGACACACCATGTGTGCATATACTGAAGACTCCATGACTTATCATGGAAAGTCTGGAATTAGAGACCACCGAGGGAAAAGAACTAGTGGTTCCATTAGCCTGACAAATAAAGATTTAATCTGCCTTGAGCCCAGCGCTTCTCCATCTCTGTGTCTCTCTCCTTCCCCATGCTCAGTCCCTCATTCAATCATCAACCACAATGTATCTGTCTCCTACATGCCAGGTACGATGCTAGGTGGTAAGGGCAAGGTCCATCACCTTACTCTCCTAACCCATGCAGGAAATGAGATCTCAGGATGCAGATCGGGAATGGGAGAAAGAGCAGTTCCCCTTAGCCTCCGGGCCTGGGCTGTGGCCTGAGCTCAGTTTGCTGGTGTTCTGCCCTGGGGTAAAAAGACGCTGGTGTTCCGTTGACCACAGTCCCCCTGCACCTGTGCATTCCAAACCATTTCCTTCACAGGAGCCAATGTTGACATTCCTGGGTGCTCTAAGCAAACTCTACATAAGGAACATTCTGTATTCTATGTTCTCCCTTAATGAAATCCTTTATTATTACAAGGTAGAATAATTCTGAATCCAGAGCAATAATATCCCCCAGTCTGATGTTTCCTCATAGGTTTATGGCTAGAGGGTAAAGAAACACATTAAGAACTCTCACTAAAAACTCCATCAGCCATCAGAAGGCAAAGCTGTACGCACCCCAGCAGAGAGCTCATTGAAGAGGGGTGCACTCTTCATCATTTTGCCCCAGAGCCCCATGCAGCGATGGCCCCTCGGCCCCTTCACCAGATGGGCCGAAGAATCGGTAACTCGTATAGTGAGAACTGGTTCCTACAGTGGCCCTGGAGTCCGGTGGGGCATGGTGGGGACAGTGACACCACCGAGGTCCCTGGGAGGCTTGGGGCTTCAAGGAAATACAGGGCCTGGCAGGAGGTGGCTTGCCTCTGGGCACTGGGGGAGTCAGCCGAGGAATGACCCCCAGCCAGTGAACACGGCGGAGCACCAGGACATCACAGCGAGTGTCCAGACAGGGGAAATGGCAGATGCCAGGTAACAGCTGACCAGATTTGTTTGTTTGCACAGATGGGACTCTCCCTGGGGACCCCCTGAAATAGCTTGAAGGGCCTAGCTGGGGGCTGCAGACGCTGCCTGAGCAGGTGCAGATGAAAAGCACTGCAATATGGCCTTTTACCAGCAACGCTTCATTCTACAGACAGAGTGAAGGGGTTGGGGAGACTCAGACAACCAATTCAACAGAATCACAGCAACAGAACCACGAAGCGAGGCCGGGCGGGAACACAGAGATCACGGAGTATGAAATCTACTGCTTCTGTGGGCCGACTACAACCTCAAAAGGGACAAGGGCAGGTCAAAGTCGCCCAGCCAAGGCAGGAGTGGAGCAGGCCCAAGATTCTTGTCCAGAACTCACCCCACCCCCAAGTCCCTGTGGGGTTCCCGCATCTCCTATTAGGCGGGAACCTGTATTGCTCTGGGTGATAAGCATGCTGGGCCTTGTATTTTTAGATGCAGACTAAATACGGGAGGATTGATGGCTTAGACAGCAAAGCTGACTATTAATTTTTGTGTCCGCATTTTTAGAAAAGCTTCGGAGGAGAGAAGAGAAAGGAGACGAAAGGTCAGGGAGGGGCTGAGCTGGGAGGGGCGCGCTGAAACGCAAGGTTCTTGAGGAGCCCAGGGCCCATCCCTGCCCTCTGTGCGTGGAGTTCCTAAAGGCTCAGAAGGAGGGGGTGTCGCACGGGATATACGTGTGCACATGCATGTAGCATGTCATGTGCCTTTGTTGGTTTCTGGGCTTCCGCCGACATCTGTCTGTTTCTGATAAACCAGGGAAGAAGGGAGGGAGAATTTGGGCAGAGGGACAAGCTCTGCAGAGAGGCAGTCTGGGCTGCTGGTAATAAAAAGGCAAGTGAGAACGCTTCCCGCTAATAGCCACTAGCGAGCCTGCACTGCCACTGCTATAAAACCCCCGCGCCGCCACCCCCCGCGGCCAGCTCAGCACCACCAGCCTGCCGCCTGCCTTCTGCAGAGCCCTGCGCCAAGCTGCCGCAGGGCGTCCGGGCTCCCTGGAGGCTGCTGCCTGGTCCCAGGCCAGGTTCCCTACCTCCTCCTCGCCACCAAGGGTGGAAAGCACCTGCCGAGACAGGAGGAGGGTCCAACTGTGATGATCCGTCACCTTTACAAGGTTTCCAGGACAACGGCATGGAAATGGTGACATTTGAATTCCTCACCATCCATCGCCCTGTGCTGGGTCCTCTCTAGCGCTGCCAGGGGCACCCCCACGCATGGCCTCTCCCCGGCCTGGGCCCCAGTGCCTCTGGTCTCTCCCCAGCAGGCCTGCCCTCTGGCCCTCCTCCTCTCTACTCCCACCTCGAGCAGCCGCCGCTGAGGGTGACTCAGGTTTTATTCAACACCTACCATGGGCCGTGCACTTGGCTCAGGGCCTTATCCAACTCTCATGACAAATTCATGATGTGGATGCCGTTGTTAAGATGCTCACCTTGAAAATCAGAGAAGCCAGGCATCAGCATCCCTTGGCAGAAGGGTCCAGCCCTGGGCCAGGGCCCGTGCTTTTCAGCACTTTGCCACAGGTTTATGCTTTAGCTAGAGAGGACATAGCGCCTTCAGGGGCTTTTCTAGCCCTTTGAAATCATCTGCTTGAATGATATCAGCCCCTTCAACTTCCTACTCCCCATCCCCTGACAATGATGCCTGGTCCAGGACCCATTTTCCACCCAAGAAACAATTTTCTCACTTCCACGCTAACCATGCTAGTGTTTGTGTAACACTTGGCATTTTTCTTGTCTATTCTCCTGCTCCAGCCCCCCCAGCTGTCCCTGTGATGTGGGCGGAAAGCGATTCATCTATTCTTATGGATGAAGAGAGGAGGGCTCACCAAGGTGACAGCAAACAGGGTCAGAGAGCTCATGGGTGACAAGCCGGACTTGTAAATTCCCTACCAGCACTTCCCTCCATCACGTGAGGTTCCGTCCAGGATTCTCAGCTAAGAACAAGCAAAGGGTTCCCACAAGCCAGTCGTCACCCACATGTCAACCAGTAACATCTCGGCGACAGTGAATGAAGGCCTTCCTTCTCCTTCTTCCCCTTCTCCTTCCCAGGTCCTGGCGAATGGGTGGGAGTACCAGCCCAGCCTCCCACCAATTTGGAGGAGCAGCGGGAAAGAAGCCAGGGCTGCCCTTCTCAGAGAAAGCAATTCACATTCATAGGGAGGGGAAAACCTCAGGCCCTCATTAAAAAGGAGATGTAAACAGCTGTCTAGCCTTTTGAAAACACTCCCCATTGGGAGCGGAGATGACAAAGAGAAAACAAAAGCAAAAGGAAAGAATATTTAAATGAACAGGAGGTAGTTGCCCCAGGACAGGGCGCTCCTTGTCAGCAAAGGGTTCCCTCCCCTTTGGTGGATTTCTTGGGCTTCCAGAAGCAAGTCCAGGTGCTTTGCTCTAGGCGTTGGTCGTGAGCTGCGCTTGCAGTTTTCGTCCCCCTGGCTCTCCTGCCCTCTCGACACCAACCGGAATGGACAACCACTTCCTGCACATCGGGGCTCACATGCAGATGCCTAACATGTCCCCCAACAAAGTGATGGAGGCCAGCCAGCTGCCACACTGGGTCCAAGCAGGGTGAGGGCACCCTGATCTCTCTCTCACTGTTGTGCCAGTTTTTCCCTAACTAGGGACCCACTGAACAACAGCTACGGATCGTCTCTGTCACTCAAAGCCTCCTCCCCTAACAATACTATTCCAAGATAGTGAACGGTGCCCAGGAGGAGCTGACCCAGCCTCACACAGCCTTTCCTGTCCCTACAGGGGCAGGGCAGCTACAGGGCGGAGTTTACAGCCTCAGTCCTTAGACGCGGACAGGAGAGTGGCACCCAAGGTGACAGCCAAAGCAAACGGTGCTCTAAACACAGTTTTTCACTGGAGAAACTATTTCATTTCTTTTTCATGCACTGTTTGTTGTGTCTTATCAAAGTTCTCCATAAGTGTGCAATACGTGAACCGAGATAGACGTATATATTTTCCAATTACTTGTTCGTGATACTATTTATATTAAGTATGGTACTATAATATATAACATATATAATATAAATATATATTATGATTACAAATAAAACTGATATTTTATAATAATTATATTTACATTATTTACAAACCCTGCCTATAGAGAAGTGCAAGTCCTTTCTCCTCGGAGTGTCACAGCAACCCTGTGAGGCCATCGGGACAGTGTATTAGCTTCCTGGAGCTGCTATGACAAATTACTACTACCTGGTACCTTATAACAAGAGTTCTCTTCTCACAGTCCTGGAGGCCAGCAGTCTGACACCCAGCAGGGCCATGCTCCCTTTGGGGGATCGGGAGACCCTGTGTCTTGCCTCTTCCTGCCCCTGCTGGCTGGTGGCGGCGCACCCCCAGCCCTGCCCCATCTGCACGTGGCCTTCCTCTCTGTGCCAAACCTCCCTTAGCCTCCCTCTATCCTGAAGTTTGTGGCTACAGTTAGGGCCCGCTTGGATCACCCAGAACCACCTCCTCTTGTAGAGAGCCTAAACTTATTACATTGGCAAAGACCCTTTTTCCAAATAAGGTGACACTGACAGCTTCTGGGAACTTATGTGCACATTGGCCGGGGGATGTGTTTCAGCCCACCACGGACTTGAGCGACTATTCCCATTTCACAGATTAGCAAATGGATTAGAGAACTTGCCTCCAGTCACATGGCTAGCACCAGATGCAACACTGGAAATTAAATTTTCACACCAAACCCAGGACATGTTGACGCTACCATGTAGCCTCCCCAATATCCTTCTGAAAGGGAGGGAAATAAAAACTCTCCCCAACTTGCAGAGAGCTCAGTCTACGTGGGGAGTTCTGGAACGTTTCACAGGGGCTCAGTCAAGCGACCTTCCCAAGGCTACTGAGCCACCCAGGGAGCCAGGCCCTGGAAGCAGACTGGACGAAGAAGCTTCCGACTTGAAGCCTCGTGACTCAGTCACTTCGCAGGGCCATCCCTGCCACAGCTCTCCGATGGCTTCTCAACCATTCAGAGACTTTCTGGAAGGAGCAAAACTCCATGTCAAACCCGACAGGAGCACGTGACTATGGAGCAGCTGGGATGAGAGCAGCACCTATTTGAGGGGGCAGAAGCCTGAGACCTGGGCAGGAAACAGGATCAGACCAATGGACCAGAAGACTCAGCTACAGGGTCCTAAGGGAACGTGTGCTTCCGTGGAAAGCAGCATCGTCTGCAGACCCTTCCACCTGCCTCATGCGCCTATTTTACTCTGCATGTTGCAGATAACTGATAGCCAGGCAAAACCATTCTTGCCTACAGACCTACAAATCAATTCTGTCCAGTGGGGGAATAACCCTCCCCACCCTGCGGGAAGGCGGCAGGTCGGGGTGGGGCGGTGCCAGGTTTGTTTCCATTTGCAAATTCATTTCAATATTCCTGCTTTCTAAATGCTCTAGTTGTTTGGATTCTCCTTTAAACTGGTGGCAATAGCACAGCTGTATCCTCATTAAATAAGTAAAAACCTTTAACAGGTGTTCGTTTTCACATCTGTATGAGAATCATGATTTTTTATCTTTTAATTTTCTTCACACTGTTTCTAAGAGAGTCCAGCGTTGTCAGAGCCAAAACTACCTTCAAGCTCACCTAGCTCAATGTGTTTTATTGAAGAGGAAACTGAGGCCTAGGAAGGGGACAGGACTTGTGTGAGGACCCGGGGCTGGGCAGAGCCAGAGCTGGTGCATGACACAGGTTAATACTCCCAGACTTGGATTCCTGTCCAAACTAGCCCCTGATAAGTGTGTGACAGGCAGGTGGCTTACCTCAAAGAGCTTCAGTTTCCCCATCAAGGAACCAGCTTCATATTACCCACACACAATGGGCTGCCTGAGGGCCACATGAGATCATGCATGTAAAGCAAGAAGAGAACATCTCAATGAGAAGTGCTCAACCAAGGTCAAATAATGTGATTTTTGTCACACAGTCCTGAGGGACGGGAGGGAAAGACTGGCCGAGATGATCCTGCAAGTGACCGAATTTTACACTGGTCCTATAGTTTATGATCCTGTCATTGCTTTAATATAATATCTATCTCCCCAGTAGAAGGAAAAATTGATCAAGGGCAGGATTACCGTCTTCTCTTGGATAAACACTCTCTATGCTTGGGCACTGAATTAAATGCTTTATATGCGTCACCTCATTGAATCCTCACAAACCCTAAGGGGATGGGTAATATTATTTGATGCCTCTGGCAAAAACTGCTACTTGCCTATTCCATAGCCATTGTCCCATTCTTTCTTAATAAGCTTTAGTGTTATTAGGAGCCGCACGTTACCCAGACGAAATATTCCCTCAACAGCTCTTGCAGGCAGGGAGGGTCACATGGCCAAGCTCTGGCCACGAGATGAAAGAAGTCTATGAGCAGGGTTCTGAGAAAGTCTTTAAAAGAGATGGACTCATTTAACAGGTAACCTTTTTTTTACCTCCATGTTTCCTTGATATTCCTGCAAAGACACATTTGATGTGATGGTTGGAGCTGAAGCAGCCATCTTAGAAGTATGCATTCAGAATGAAGAAACTAGAAATGTCCTAAGGGTGGCAGAAAAGAAGAAAAGAGGGAGAAGCAGGCTGAGGGTCTGCAAGATCGTGCAACTGTCATACAAGTCTTGGTCTGACTTTTCACCTTCTTGAACAATAGAAAAATAAAACCCTAATTTGTTCAGGTCACTATTTGGGCAATTTTTTCCTTCCTACTACATGGTATAATTTCTAACCGTGCCCTCATTTAACACTGGAAAAGAACTAAAGTCTGGCCATAGTTACCCATTTGCTAATGTAAGACATGAGAGTATAGCTATTGTTCTAACCACAGGGCACACACTGGAATACTTTGTGCTTAACATATTTCCTCTCCTTGAGTAATTGATTTGGCTGTTGTAAAACTGACCAGAATTCATCATCCTTCCATCTAACCAGAATTCTTTAGGGATCTGAAGCAGTAAAAAGAGCATCATCAGGATCTTGTCTGCAAAATAGGCCCTTGATTTCTCCATATGCACAAGGAGCTGCTCAGTCTAAATCAGGGGTGTCAAACTCACTTTCACTGGGGGCCACGTCAGCCTGGCCTTCAAAGGGCCGAATGCCATTTCAGGACTGTGTCAATGTATCTACTCCTTAACAGCGAAGTGAGCCGGGTAGAAACAAGGTGGAAGGTTGGATTCGGCCCTCGGGCTTTGCGTTCGCCACCCACAGGCTAAGCGCTCTCCAGAGCCTGAATGTCAGGTAGAAGATCAGCTCTGACATTTTAAAGTGCTTATGAACTCCCAGAACCGGGGGTTTGTGGGGAGTGTTGCTAAGATGTCCCTGAGTCCTATCTCCTCCTTTACCCAATGCCCGAATCTCCTCTGCAGCAGCCCAGGGCTGACTGCCCACCTTGACTGAGGTTGTTCCATTTTTCAAAATCAGCTTCGAATCCTCAGCGTCTAGAGTGGTACCTTGTGAGGCATCCAATATGTTTGTTGAATAAATAAATGAATGAACTAACAAATGAACAATGCAATCCAAAATACCCAAATTTATTTAGGGCATAGCTCTAAGCATAAGCAAGTGCTACGTGATACAACTTTTAAATTCACACTTAACCGAATCCTCACATCCGTAACAGCAATTACCACTTATCAAGTGATTATTAGATGCCAAGCGCTATGTTAATGCCTGAATGTCCACACTTGCGCTGAAATTTGCCTGCCTATGGTTTCATCCCACGGGTCCTAATTCTATGCTCATCGCTGTCACTTGAGGCCTTACTATGGTGCCAGGCACTATACTGTGTACTTTACATAGCTGCCCTCATTTACTCTCTTCGACAAACCTAAGAAGTAAATATCATCTCTCCCTCCCCATAAGGATGGGTCAGGGAGGTTAAGTAACTAGCACGAGAAGGCAGTAAGTGCAAGTGTGTGGATTCAAAACCAGGACTGCCGAGGCAGAAACCCTGTGCCTGCCCACAACAAGGAGGCCTCAGTGCTCTGCTCCGGGAAGGAATCCAACCAAGGATTTCAGCCAAGATAGGGGAGAGGCTCAGGCTTTAAGGCAGCGCAGGTAGCGACGAGAGTAGGAGAGGCCTGGAGGGGCCAGCTCAGAGCTCCAGCAGGTCCAGGACCCTGCACAGCGCCGGCGGAGGAGCCTGCCTGGAGCTCACAGGACGCTGCTATTCCTCAGTGAAGCAGGGTAAACCAGCCAAGTCTCAGCCGCACACGGCCAGAGCCAGGAGCCTGGCTCCCCTCCCACCTGGAAGCAGGGACACTAACACCCACTGCCACCTAAAGGATCTTTTGCCTTCTCCGGACCCTGGTTACACGTCACTGTTACACCAGACGGGCGGGTCACACCGTTCAGGTCTCGGCACTCCGTGCCACTTTTTAAAACCACCGAAGATCCCAAAGAGCACTGAGTTATATTGGGTTAATCTAGCAATCTTTACTGTGTTAGAAGTTAAAACTGAGAACCAAAACTGTACTTATTTGACCGCAACCCAATAATAAACCCATTAGCAAAAGGAACATTTTTTTTTATAAAAAGTACCTATGTTTTTTCCAAAGCATCAAACAAACAAACTGAGCAGCATGGTGTTGGTTTACTTGCTCACAAGTCCCTTTAATGTTGGGCGCCGGAGAAGACAGCTGGACGTTCGTATCTGCATTGGGTCCAATGCAATATTGTAAGTCATACCGCCTCTGGAAACTCAGCTGTCCACTCACGAGGGAATGAGAGAGAAACAAGCAAATGATGCAAACAGATTTGACTTCCCATGTCCACGCACTCCCAGACCGGAGCTGGAGAGCACGTACCCATAGCGCTCACCCCTGCGCGGGGTGGGTGCATGTCCTCCCGGTGACACCGCCTGGCCCATCTTGACTGATGCCTCCTCCCTGAAGCAGTGCCTGATTCTGCAGTCCCCCACCCACAGCCTGGGAAAACTCTGCCTTCTTGCAATCTTACGAGTCCTCTGTTTTTACTTCATGTGTCATTGTCACACATCACCTTCCAGTTTGTAGAGAGTCACTTGCGGCCACGTTTTACCCTCCATTCTAGAGTCAGCCCTTTAGAACCAGAACCCTACCGCATGCCCAGTCACAGCTCTCATAGTTAACTCAACTATGCTGTGCAATTAACTCTGTCAAGAGCAGCCTGTACATCAGAGAAATCAAAGCATTAACTTGCCGTCAGCTACTTCCAACCTGCGTGACACAGAGCAAGTGTCTTAAGCTTTCTGAGCCTCCATCTTCCCAACTGTAAAACGGGGATCAATAATAGATCTAGTCCATGGTTTTGATGTGAGAATCCCATGTCAGATGCTATAAATGCTCAATGACCACTGTTATTACTTCCAGATATAGACCTGCCACTGCTGCTCCATGGTGACACCTGACACGGCTGAACTGAGAGGTGGGAAATGGTGTACAGTTCATCATCGGGGACCCCACCCTGGACTTTCTATGGTTCAGGCTCAAGTACAGGCACTTGTCCATATCTTCTAGTTCTTCCCTGCTGGCCCCTCCCTAAGATCCTCTCCCGGTAGCTGTCACCACCCGTTGCTGCCTTAAGGCACAGCTGCAACTCTATCTGCAATTCTACCTGCAAAGCCAATACATCTCCCCCCTGCTGTCTGTCTTTGCTGGGCGACTCTTACAACAGCTCTTACTTGTCTCCCTCCTTTTCTTTTGGGCCCCCGTCAATTCATTCTTCATTTGGTAGCCAGATAGCCTTTACCAACAGCCTTTGTCAGTCTATGGTTCGAAACCCTTTATTGATTTCCCATTGCTCACAGAATAAATGCCTAACTGCACCATAGCTTACAAAGCCTTTATGATCTCGGCCTTCCCCATTTTATAATAACCACATGCCCTGCCTTTGCTGACCAAGCTCTGGATCTCCAAGTCTTCTCCCTACTCCCAGAACCTCCACGCTCTCTCCTACCCCCAGGCCTTTGTGTCAGTTACTGCCCCACTGGGACTGCTTTCCCGGTATCTCTTGTGTGTCTGGCTCCTTCTCATTTTTCAGATTTCAGCTCCAACATCTGGTAAGTGATAGGAGACATGTTTCCAATCCCTCGCCTGCTGCGGTGTCAGGGGAAGAATGGGACACTGATTGGCCAACCCCACAGGGTCCCCTGACTCCGTGGAAGCAGAGGATATAACACCATGTGCAAATCGTATTCTCCATCCCACCCAGGAACTTCTCTGGCTCGAACCCAAGGATCCTTCCCAAGGGCAAGCCAGCTCCCCACCCCGTGCCCCCACCTCTCCCAGGTCATCCTAGAACAGGACCCACCATCTCCTCAATTCACCCTGATTCCTCACTGCTGCTCCAACTTCCCCTATTCAGGGGAGAAAAAAATTAAAACAGAAGCCTTCCTCCCCAAGGATGACTGCTAGTTTCACGTGGACACATTCAGGAGCTAACAAAATGCTTGAGAATTCCAGAATCTGACAAAGATCCACGATCGTGGAGCTCAGGCCACGATACTGGACACCTTCGGCAGACAGTAACGTGGTGCTTTCCAGAGCTTCTGTCTGCTCTGAGAATTGCACTCACCAGCTTCCCCTTCTACAACCTAAAATGACCTCGCATCTCGGTCCGACAGAGCCATCCTTGTCTCTAAATGGCACAGCGTACTTCGAAGGCTTCCTGCACAGTGGAGTCCCCAGCACCCCAGGGCTGTCACTCATGGCCGGTGTGCAAGGACGGCTCTCACGGCTAGTGGGAAGGCGACCACCGACAGATCAGCCACCAGCCAGCCTAACAAAATAACCATCCTCTGCACCCACTCTGGCCTCGATACCAGTGCGTGCCCTGTCCCAGGAACTACATAAATCCTTGTTGGCGCAATGCTTGAACCATGGAGAGCTACGCTCAGTTGGTCTTTATGTCTGTAAAGCTTGTAAACACGCTGGAGATGACGGTACAGTGGATGGTGTTACACGCAGGCGGACTGGGAGAAACTGCTTCAGCCATTTAAATGCTTAGCACATCCTAAACAGGTCCCATTCTGCCTCCTCTTACCACCCAAGTGCCAGGGAGCTGGAAGATAGGGGAGAACCCCTTCCCATGGCCACCTTCAATGCCCCAGTGAACATCTTTGCCGTCATCGTTTGCCTGTATTTGGCAAGCAGTTTTGAAAGCCCTCAGGTCGTGAAATGCAAGGAAATCATGCAAGAAGCCAAGAGATAAAACTACCACCGCAACAACAAAACAAGGGCTTACCTTGGCTCGCATCACAGAAAATGTCCCTCTCCTTCACCAGTCTCCCTAAGACACCCCCTCCCCTGCCTGGAGCCAGTGGAAGACACCCAGTGGGCTGTGCCCCAGGACCCCTGTGAGAGCTGCCGGGGCCTGGCTGAGCCACACAGGAGCAGCACAGCCCAAGGCTCCAGGAGGGAGAGAGACTGACCCGCCCACCCATGGGAACAGACACCACCCGCAGCCTCAAGGTGTTCAAAGTCTTCCATGCACACCACACTGGGTGCTTCTTACAGGAGCCCTGCAAGGGTGTCCCTCTGTAAAGGGGCAGGCAGCAGACTCAGAAAGGTTCACTGATTTGCCCAACACCCCACAGCAGACAGATATCAAGTGTCAGTCCTGAAGCCTATGGATGCTGACTTCTAACGCAGGGCTTTTCCCTGAACAATGATCGTCCCTACTGGCAATGTACATCACAACCAAAGGTTACTATCGCTGTGTGAGATCCTTACACACCTGCCCAATAGTCATCCCTAACCTTTGTGTTACAAACAGCATCTCAGCTCTTCTCAGGGCAACAAGAAACCCAGTTCCTGATAACAATCACTAGGAGCCAGTGGTTCTCAAAATTGAGCATATCAGCAGTGCCCTGAGAGCTTGTCCAAACACAAACTCCTGTCCCCACTTCAAAGGGTTCTGACTCAGTAGGCCTGTGGGTGGAACCCAAGAATGTGACTGTCTATGAAGTTCCCAGCAGCTGGCCTGGAGACCCTCTTAGAGAACCTCTGGATGAAACTGACTGACAGTCTGGCTTCCAGCTCCATTGCAGCCAGGTGTGGTGGCGAGTTTCCTCAAAAAATTAAAAATGGACTGCCTTTTGACCTAGCAATCTCACTTCTGGGAATATAACCTAAGAATCCGAAACACCAATTCTGAAGAATATATGCACCTCTATATTTATCGCAGCATTATTTACAAGAGCCAAGATCTAGAAACAGCTCAAGTCCCTCAGGAGATGAGTGGATAAAAAGCTGCGATACAGAAAGAAAGCAAGAACTCCTACCGTTTGTGATAGCATGGATGGAACTGGAGAGAATCATGCTTAGTGAGATAAGCCAGGCAGCAAAAATTAAATACTACATGTTCTCACTTAATACAGGAGACTAATAAACAAACAAACAGAACAGAACCAGAGATGTGAATACAGGGAACGCATTTTCAGTATGTAGAGGGGAGGGGGTGGGGGAGGGGAGAAGGATGCAAGGAAGGGGAACAGTTTAATCAAGGAACTAGCATCAATGACCCATGGACACAAACAACACGTGGGATTGACTGGGGGGGTGGGGATAAGGAGGATGGGGAAGTGGAGAGCAGAGGGGGAAAATGAGATGAATGTAATATAACAACAATAAATATATATATTTTTTAAAAGCTGTGGTACATTTACATAATGGAATACTATGCAGCCAAAAAAGGAAACTTTACCTTTTGCTGTAGCATGAATGAACCTAGAAATTATTATGCTAAGTGAAATAAGCCAGTCAGAGAAAGATAATTACCATATGGTCTCACTTATATGTGAAATCCAATGAACAAAATTAATTGACAAAATAGAAACAGAGGCATAGAGACATGGAAGAGGCTGACAGTTGTCAGGAGGTTGAGGGGGGGAACTGGAAGAAAGAAAGTGAAGGGTATAGCCAAACATACATGTATGACCCATGGACACAGACCGCGTGGTGATGGCTAGAGGGAAGGTGGGGTGGAGGTGGGCAAAAGTAGGAAAAAGGCAGATGGGGGCATCTAGTAATAGTGTCAGCAATAAAAATAAAGTTAAAAAACAAAATGTAAACATTATTTCTTTTTTTTTAAATCTCTCCCCTAAACATTATTTCTTAAAATTAGTTACATGTTTGTTCATTAGCAGCACCATCTTTTAGTGTAGGAAAATAAGGGTACACTTACAATTAATATTCCAGTAATTACCTATCACGACTGGTAAGATATTGTATATGCCTTTCAGCTATTTGCTTAACCACACTCTGCCTCAGTTTCCTCGGTGGTAAAATGAGGACAGTAACTACTTCATAGAGTGGATGTGAGAATTAAAGTGCCTGGTACAAAGTGGCACTCCATAAATGTCGGCCACCCTGATAATTACCCCAAGACCCATGAAAAGGCCTCCTGCTCCCCAAATTCCTTCCTCACCTATTGATTCACTTTTCCTTGAACAAGGAATATTTTCCTGAAGAGACAGAAGTCCTAAAATACAAATCCTCCAGGGAAAGAGAAGGGGGAGAGAAAGGACCCCAGCCGTCACGCTCAGGTATAAAGCCTAAGAGAAGACTCTCTTCTGAGAAGAGATTTTGACAGAGGGACAGGAGGAGTCCCAAAGGACAAACGTGGCGTGAAGGGAGGGACAGAAACTGGGCCACATCTAATGAGGGACAGACAGCAGCATTGCATGCGGCTGGAGGCACGTCTGCTTTCCGCAGTTTTTCTTGGGGTTGAATGCAGGCTGGTTTCCCCAAGGGCCTCATGTTACTCTTCGCTTAGAAACTCAGCGTCCCCAGGAGGCTCCAGCCCTCACACAGATCAGACGTTGAATGTGAGGAACCAGGCAGTGGGGAGGCCTGGGGCAGGCAGGGGGCTGGAAACAGAAGACGGGAGGAGGCCAGAGACCTGCTTTCCTCTCCTCCTGTGCTAAGCATTCGAGCTAAGAGGACCAGAGGCAAGGAACCACCGCACAGTGACAGGGCCACTGGGAATTCTCAAATCTTAAAAACTGGCCTTAAAACCCAATTCCAAACTGTGAGGAAACTTCTTCTCTCTTGCCTTTGACAAATGTTTAATTAGGCACCAGTATACCCTTCATCCTTATTATCACCCCCTTTAAATAAACGTGGCCATTTTTCTGAGGGAGCCTTATTTTTCTTTTCCCAGGGGACCTTCAAGAAATAAAAAGCAGAGGAGCAGCAGCAGCAGAGAGATTTCAAGGGCCAAACACACAGCTCACAGGCACAGAGCATTAGGGAGGCATAGCCGTCCGCGGGCTCTGTGACCTTGGACAAGTCCCTTCATCTCCCTGAGGTGCACCCGCCAAGCAGAGGCAGGTGTCCTTCCCCTTGCCCACTCACACAGGTGCCACGTGTGCCAAGGTAAATAACACAGACCAAAGTACTCGAAAAACAATAATTAAGGGGCAAGACCAGCTACCGAAAATTAAAATTTCTGTTTCTTTTGTCCCAACACTCCAACGTGGGGAACTCTGTTCTATAAAAATATAAGCATCTGTAGGAAAGGAATTATGTGTGAGGATGTTTATTACAGTTCAATTGGTACAGGGAGGGAGGACAAAGGAGAACAAATTGGAAAATTATTTGAATGTCCCTCAATAGGGGACTAGTCAAATAAGTTTACAATGGACTATTATGAAGCTATTATTATTGTCCTGAGACTTATATATCCTAACCTAGAGCATTTTCCCTGATGTATCTCTAAGGTAGAAAAACAAACACATAAAGCTATGGTTCCATTATTTTTTTAAGAGGGAAATTTAAATATTTGCAGGAGCATTTTTTAAAAGTGTAAAAATACAGAGCAAAGTGCAACCACTGATCATCTGGGGAGGGTGGATTAAGGGAAGATAGAGAAAGATTACTAATACTTCCTTCATGCACCTCTGAATTGTTTGATACGGTAAAATAAATATGCATTACTTTTATAATGTGAAAAATCTGAGAAATTTGGAGAAGGGAAAGAGCAGAGAGAGGGGGAGAAAGGATGAAAAGAAAGGGAAACAAATAGAAATCTGTGATCTTTTAATCAAACTAAAAGGAAGTCCCTAGAATGTCTACAGGTTTCCAGGCTCAAACTTGGCTCTTTACAGATATTAGGGATTTTAGGTGTGCACTGACCTATTAAATCATGGCTCCTTCTATGACCCGTTCCCTTCCCCCTCAGAGACCTCGAGGTTCTAAAGAGGTTCTAAGATCCAGAGAGAAAATTTTCTTTGTTGTCACAATTCAGTATGAGTGCTTATTTTCTGAGTTGAATGCCTATGGCATCTCCCTGAACCGCAAATCTGAAATCCCTTTGCCCAGCGTCTTTTACCTTCCTCTCCCTGCTATGTGAGTCTCACCCTCTAGAGCTTTAGAAGCTCTCCCCATTCCGTGGTCAGCAGGGCACTAGGCATGTATGTGCACCCACTGTTTCCTACCCCCACCCTTTTCCTGGACTCAGTGCCCCAATCCTCCCCAGGAGTGGGCAAGCATTTTGGTAGCTGCCACAAGCAGCTGTTGTGTTTCACCAGTTAGAAGTTTATGCCAGATCAGCACCAAGTTTCGAGGGTCCTTGGAGGTAAAATGATGCAACAGGAAGCATTCAGGGCTCAAAAACACATTTTGAAACAATAAAACTGTGTGCTGGTGAAAGTGCAGAAAGAAAAACACTCACACCCTGCTGGTTTGAGGATAAACAGCATCTCTGAATAGCAGCTTGGTAACAGGTCTGAAGAGTCTTAAACATGTTCATATCTTTTAAACAAGTATTTCTTTCCTAAAAATAAATCAAGAAATACCAAAAATATTTATGTACAAATCTCACATAGTTGTGGGAATGAATCAATTAATTTACATTAAGTGCTTAAAATAGTTCCAGGTACCTAGGAAGCCCTGGGTAAGTATTAGCTAATAATAATAACTTATTATTTTCCTCTTTAAATTCTACTTTTTAAACCTTCTAGAATATCCTTATATTTATAACCAAAAAAAAAAAAAAAAAAGTAAATAGACATCTCAATCCTAAAAAAATAATCTGAAAGTATTTAAATACTTTATGCCCAAAGATGTTTATACTATTGTTTATAATAGTGACAAATTGGAAATAACTTCCACATTGTCTAATGCAAACAATAGAGATTGATTCAGTAAATGATGATGCCTTTGTATGATTGAATACTCTGTAGAAATTAAAAGTGATGGTCCTGAGGAATTTTAATCTTTTGGAAATGCTCATGTTCCTAAGTTAGGATGCAAAAATGGGGTACAAGATCACATATGAGTTACATACTTTCAACTGTGGGG
>PVIW01001450.1:184803-216473 GCA_004026585.1 Noctilio leporinus | reverse complement strand
CAGCCCTCTGCCCACAGAGCTCTGGTACATGAAAGCAGAGGCGGCCCCAGGGCAGATGGGTGGGCATGGCTGGCAGGGAAAAGCAAGCCTTCTGGAGTAAGACCAACCAGGGTTCAAATCCTGGCTGCACTCGTACTTCCCTTTCTCTGAGCCTTTTCCCTTCCCAGGAAATTGGCAGAAAGCCAACTCCCTACCCCACACAGGACAGGACACGGTGGGACGGCGCACTCGGCAGGGCCTCAGCACCCGTCGACGGTGGAGGTGGCGCCTTGACTAAACAGCGGCCTTACTAGGCGACATTCAGCAAACTCCATCGAAACAGACGCCGAGCCTCCAGCTTCCCTTTCTTGGGCCAGAGCCACCTCCCCAGAGTCTCTTTTTGGCTTGCCTTGCCCCCTTCGAGCTCATTTTCCCTTTTGGAAACAACTGCAGTTATCACTTTGATATTTAAAAATGCAAGTTACTATTGTTAATTTCAATGAAACTAAATGAAGGAAAGCCGGATCCATTTTCTGTATCTAATGAGTTACACACACCCCCACTCCCCTGCAACCCATTAATTTCAGCAAGGCCAGGTCATTACCTAAGTCTCCTTGTGACCCCCTAACGACCCCAGCAGGCTGTGACGGGAACGGACCCACAGACAGACCTGGAACCGGGGCCTCTGGACTTTCCGAGCTGTTTCTCTTGCCCATCAAAACTCCGGCTTTGGAGCTGAGGGTGGTACTTATACATGAAGCCAGAGGTCCCGGGAGAAACACATCTGAGATTTACAGGTCTAGCCTAGGGGTCAGGAAGCCCCAACTCGCATTTCTTGATGTGTGAGCAGTTTGTTTCCTGTCTGTTGCTTCTCTCCTCGACTAGAACCTCCACTTCTTAAGGAAAAGCACCTTAATACTTACCAGCCATCTACCGTGGCGGGGGCACAGGGCTAGATGCCACTGTGAGCACTATTTACAGAGGAGGAAAAGGAGCCCCAGCCTCCCAGTGGCTAAGCTCCTTGTCCTGGGACACACATGCTAATAAGTGGCAGGGATGGGATTGGAGCCTGACTCCCAGAGTCTTAACAGCAAGACTTTTTCATCTCTCTTTTGGCAGTTCCAAGTGAACTGGAGACAAGAGATCTCCGGGTAGGCCCACCCATCTTATGTCCTGCTATATATGTCATATGGCTGATGTGAGAATTAAATGAGATAATGGAATAAAAGCACCTGACACAGTGCAGGGATTACTGGTGTTAAAACATAGGCTAAGATGATTATGGCACTGGCACTTGGTAGGTGATCAATAAATATTCAGAATGATGTAACTTTATACCTGGAGAAGACTTCAGAAAACATTTGCCTCAACCCTTTCATTTTTTGCAGAGGAATAATAATTTGGTTAGAAGACAAAAATCATTACAAACAGAAATGGAGTCTCAGCTCAAGTCTGGCCAGCCCTTCTCTTCCCCAGTGGTTCTCAAGGCTCATTACAGAGCTGGCATTCCGCCGTTTGGGGGAGGTCCTACGGAGTGAGGAAGAAGATAAGAAGGGAACAGAGTCCCCTCACAATGCCCCTCTGCTTTTATCCATTTTTAAACTCAATTCCTGCACAAGAGTTCACATGACAAAAGGGTTCTGCTGCTTAAAAAACAACCTTGAATAGTTGACTTTGTATTTCACTATTGGATCACACAGAACTACATGCAAAAATACTGAGATTTTATACGCACTTCACAAAACTGATATAGACTGAATTAACAAAAACAAAGATATAAAATTTATTTCTTTAAAGAATCTATTGAAGCACTGGCTGGTGGCACAGCGGATAAAGTGCTGGGCTGCGAACACAAAGATCGCTGGTTCGATTCCCAGACAGGGCACATAACCAGGTCTCCAACCAGGTCCTTAGCTGGAGGTAGGTGAAAGGCAACCATACATTGATGTCTCTCTCCCTTTCTGTCTCTAATAAATAAAATCTTTTTTAAAAATCTATTCATTTTTAGAGAAAAGGGGAGGGAGGGAGGAAGAAAGGGGGAGAAAATTGATGTGGGAGAGAGAAACATCAATTGGTTGCCTCTCACACACCCCCAACCAGGGACCTGGCCCACAACCCAGGTACGTGTCCTGACGGGGAATCAAACTTGTGATCTTTTGGTTTATGAGACAATGTCCTACCCATGAAGCCACCCCAGTGAGGGACACAAAAGATTTCTTGATACAATTAATAAGCTAGACCCAATGCAATGTATTGACACCCAGGAAATAAAGAACACTGTGCTTTCAAGCACTAAGGGAATGCTTACAAAAACGAAGGACACAAAGGAAGGCTTCCAACATCTCACAGAATCAATATCTTACAGACTATGTCCTCTGATCACAACAGAGTAAAACTAACCATGTTTAATTACAGCTTTAAAATTCCACATATCTGCAAACTATATAAAAGAAATACATTCAAAATACTACTAAATAAACCTTGGGTTATAGAGTTATCCATGAATGAAACAATTGAACACTTACTGAGAAACAATAAAATTTGTAGATAATGGCAAATGTGGTACTAAAAGGAAAAAATATATAGCTTTAAATATATTAACAGAAACCAATAAAAATAATCAAGCTAAGTGCTCAAGAAAATAAAAGAATATCCAATATGCTAAAAGGTCATAGGATTAAGTTAGAGAAAAACACACAGAAACAAATGAATCAAGAAATTTTTAAATAAACCAAAAAACTCAAAATATGGATCTTTGAAAATAGTAATAACATAAGAAAACCTCTAGAATGACCTAAAAGATGGCATGCAGACTTTTAAAAACATAGACTGATAATATAGAATTATTTAATTAAAAAATTACAAACTATATGTAATAAAACAAGAAAATCTAAATAGGTAAGTTTCTTATATATAATTACCAAAACTGGTACAAAATATAACACTTAATTGAATTTGCCCTTTAAAAAATTACGATAAAAGTCCTTCCTTATTGCAAAAAAATGCCTGAGGGCTAAATGATTCTACAAAAAAAAGTCCAATCAAACTTTCAAGGAAGAGGTATAATCCCACTCTGACACAAATTAGGAAAGGAAGGGGAAGGGGAAGGAAAGAGCGAGCAAACAGAGGGAGAGAAAGAGAAGGGGGGAGAGGGCTGGGGAGGAGAGGAGAGAAGAAAAGAAAAAATAAGTAAGAGGAAAAGATTTCCAATCAGTTTTCAAGAGGCTCATACAAACTTTACCAAAACTAGGTAAGAACATTACAGGCAAAGGAACACTATATGCCTGTTCACTTAAACATATACAAGAAAAGTTTGAGTAGAATATTAGCTTTTAATTTTTCAAACAATCTTCAATTGGTAAAATTTATCATAAAAAGACAGTATGACTTAACATCAGGGAAATATATCAATATTCTCTAAAAGAAAATTTATGTTATCTCAGTAGTTACAAGGAAGGTATTTTTACAAAATTGGACACCTATTTAATTATGAAAAACTAAGAATACTGGGAAATGAAAACTTTCTATACTTGGTAAAAGCTGTATTCCATAAACCTACATCCAATCATTTAACTAATGAGAACCTTAAAATAGACTCCCTTCAAACCTTTTTTTTCCCAAGATTTTATTTATTATTTTTTTCAGCGAGAAGGGCAAGGAAGAAGGAAGAAAGGGAAAGAAGCATATGGCTGCCTTTCACCTGCCTCCTGGCTTGCAACCTGGTTATGTGCCCTGGATGGGGAACTGAACCAGCAACCTTTGGGTTTGCAGGCCAATGCCAATCCATTGAGCCACACCGGCCAGGGCCTCCTTTCAAATCTTTTAATCTTCAGATCAAGAATAGCTGATTTCATCTATTACCAATACCATTCAAAATAATTCTGGAAGCTTTGCCCAATTTAATAAGAAAAACAAAAACCTAATATTAGGAGAGGAGAGATTTATAGCATCCATCTATCTTTAAGAGAATTAAGAAGCAAACTAACAGAATAGAATTTAGTAAATTTGTCAGATTTGTGATAGACTTATAAAAGGTAACAGCACCCTGGCTGGTGGCTTAGTGGATAAGGTGCCGGCCTGCAAACCCAAAGGTCGCTGGTTCGATTCCCAGCCAGGGCAACATAACCAGGTTGCAAGCCAGGTCTGTAGCTGGAGGCAGGTGAAAGGCAACCATACATTGATGTCTTGCTCCCTCTCTGCCTCTCTCCCTTCCCACTCTCTCTGGAAATAATAAATAAAATCTTTAAAAAAAAAAAAAAGTTAACAGCATGTGTCCATACCAACAATAACCCATAGAAAACATCAATTTATTTACAATAGCAACAAAAATGACCAAATAGCTAGAATGTATAAAGGAATAATGTACACCACCATTATTTTAAAATACAATTAATGATATAAATGAAGACTTGAAGAAAGAGGCAGTTATGTTCATCAGTGCAAATAATTCACATTGGTAAACATCTTGATTTTTCTATTCACCTATTAACTATGTAATTCTGATTAAAATTTCTGCAGAATTTCCTAAGAAATTTAATAAATCGTATTTAAGTTAGTCCTCCTCCCTTTCTGAAAATAAGCAATCTGCTTTTTGTTTCCTGTAACTAGGAGGGTAGGGACCCTAACATGTACAACATTGCTAGGATTTATGAAAGGAGACCTACAGACCAGGACCATGATTACGAGATGCCCATTGGAGTGTTGGCAACTTTCATAGCATCCATATCTGTCATTGTTGTGACTCCCTATTCTCTACGGCCTCAGTTTCTCAGTCTGCAAAGTGACCTTTGGGAATGTTCTGCACAGCATTGGCTGTTTCAAAGCACCAAGTGCGGTTAGTGTTGGGAAGTCAGATGCCCATCCTGTCCAGGCCATAAGTGATGAGTATGGGCTACTTTGGTCTCCCTGCTTCTGCCTTTCCTTCAACATAAACTATCTCTTCCCTACCCCCAAGTGATCATGGTGACGCTATCACTCAAGTGGCCCTGTTTTCTCTGCCACTCCGGTAGCTACCTCATGTTCCCCATCTCTTTAAACACCTCTTCTGTGGGCATATGGCCCCAGCAAGGCGAATCAGAGTCCATTTTAGGGATATAAAACTTAGAGAATATGGTACTCTTGCTGAGATCAGTACCCATGATCTATATCTTGTATTAATGATGCAAGTTTAAAGTTCTCATACCTATGTGTACCACCATATGAAAGAACATCCCTAAGGATGAAGTCAGTATATACATAAGAACTTTAAGGGGGGTGTGTGGGAGGGGTTAATGACATTATTTTAACTACTAGATTGAGTCATAGCTAAAGCTAACCCAACCCTTAATTCCAAAGTAGGAGAGCCATTTACCTGTTGCTTTGCTTTTGCTTAAGTTGGTTTGTATTTCTATTGCTTGCGACAGAAAGAGCCCTAAGTACTATGTGTAATATACTACACCAGAAGCTCTGAGCAAATGCTTCATTCTTGCAAGCTCCCTGAGAGAATCAGATGCATGCTCAAGTTTGACTTCTGAGGATCCAAATGACAGGCAGAGGGATATAGCTGGACACTAACTTTAAACAAAAGGAACATCCAACTCATGATCTAACTCTGGCCTGTCCCGCTAGCAGGGATCCATGAATTTCCTACCTCTCCCATACTGAGATAGCTTCCTTCAGTCCTTCCAGCAGGCCATTGCTCACCCCAGGACATTTGCATGTGCTTTTATCTTCCTCATTCTTCAACACAATTGGCTGATCCTCTGTTTCTAGGTCCTGGATTAACTCTCCAAGAGTCCTTTCCTGACCACCCCATAGAAAAAGTTACCTGTCATTATTCACTATGTTAATCATCTTGCTTTTAAAATTCGTAGCTTTTACCAATTTTTAAGCTAAATCACTATTGCCCACTTCCATTATCAGACTACAAGCTCCAAGACAGCAAGACTACATCCATCTTGATCATCTTTAACTTCCCTGTGCCTGGCACAGAGCCTGGCATGTGGCAGGGTTCTCAGTAAATATATCTGGATAGATGAACGAATTGCTACAAGGTAGACACTTACCTGTCAGCCCTGCTTGGGAAAAGCAAGGCAAGTCAGCATCATTTATTACCTCCCTGGGTTGAGTCAACAGAAAAAAGGGAGCAGAGGAACTAAAGAAATGAAGGAGTTGCTTGCATGAGAATTTGCAGATGCCTATCATCTAACAGGGCAACAGAGCCAACAGGTAGCCTCAACAGGATGCACTCCTGTCTTCAGGCACCTTCTCACCAGGCTGGAGAAGCAGTGAACAAAGCCACAGAACAAAGCTACTCCAAGATGATGCTTCCCTTTTGCAGACACTATCAGCATCCCTGAGAAAAATGTGTGAACCTAACAGAGAACACAAAGGCTGCCGACAAACACATCTCAACCATACCAAGGTGGGAAGCCACAATTAACCCGACGTCACTTATTCAGGAGCCCATGGGCTCCACCGCAGGAGCGGGAGGCTCGGGTGGGCGCAGCAGCTCTTTCTTCCTCGGTTATTTCGTCTCATTTCCGCCTTCTGGCGCCTTATTACAGTAATAGATTTGTTATTATAGCTCTGAAGTCGGCTATGCCGTGCGGGGCCGGGAAGGGAGAGGAAGAGCCAAGGAGCTGACCGTGGACAGCCGGCCTCTTGCCTGAGAGCTCTCCTGCATTAAGATACAGAATGAAGCACTAGCTGCCTTTCTCCTTCTGTGGCATTCTCTGAAATGAGCCGCAGGCTACAGAAGAGGCTTTCTTTGGGAATGTGTCCGTTCAGGTCCCCAAAAGCATTAAATTACATTCCAGAGACACACACATAGTTCCTGGTTAGACACAGGAAGAAAGAGGGAGCTCGCTGATAGTGAATGTTCCTTCTCTGCCAGGCTCTGCTCTGAGTGCTGAGGAAACCCTGGTAAAAAGGGAGCCAATGTGCTACTCTCACTGTGCTTATATACGAGCGGGGAAAATGGCAGGTAAACAAATGAATAGATTTTTTTTTAAGCAAACAAGCATAAAACTAGAAGATAGCAGGACTAGCCCAGGCAAGAGGCAAGGTCAAGTTCCATCCTGCCTGGATGTTTTCCCCAGGAAACTGGCCTTGCAGGAGACACACGGAGTCTGCAGGTCAGGAGACCAGCGTCTGCAGAGTACAAATGGATGAATAGGACCCTCGACTCCCCGGGGCCCACCCCGCTGTAGGGCCTGGCAGGTGTGAGACTCCCATGGAGAAAAGGCTCTTTGTTCCCTGGTTAATACAGTGGCCTTCCTGCCCTGAAACTCATTTCCTTTAATCACCTGAAAGAAACTTGTGTCCTTTGTCTGGGTGTGTTAGTATCTCTCCATCAATCACAGCATAGGGAGATAATTTCTGAGAGTGACAGAAGTCTGAGGAGGATACAAAACCAAGGAATGTGGCATCTGAGTGCCTGGAAGGGGACAGTGAGGTCACTGCCTTGCTCAGGGAAGGCTGAGGTGAGGAAGTGAGGCACCCAGACCAGACGGAGGGGAGACCCGAGGGGACGCCTGGGACAGAAGCCAGCCCCGCACAGGAGGAGCAGAGGCCAGGCCACGTGGCTCAAGTGTGGCTGCAGGTGTGACCCCAGACCAGCAACATCAGCACCCTGGGGAAGAAATGCACATTCTTGGGTCTTGCCCAAGAATCAGACGCGCCAGAGTGGAGCCCAGCTGGGCTTAACTGTGCTCCAGTGACACTGCTACATGTTCAAGGGTGAGGACTGCTAGGCTGGAAGCCAGTGTCAGAGGGGTGGACTGGCAGGACGGGCCGAGCCATCGCGCCTCTGAAAGCAAACTGCCGGATCGTGAAAACAATCGCGTTCGTCCAATGGAATTTTTCATCAGTCCAAGTATCCCCAGCACTTACTGCGTTGCCTAGGTGCTTAATACTTGTTCAGCGACCGTGTACTACAGAGCTCCAAGGTGTCAGCATCTAGTGTCGGGCACACCGTGGAGTTCATTAACTCCCCAAGGGTTTACTATATTCATGGTGTAGAACAACTATCATTCACTATTGTCTCCAGGTTAAACAGGAAACCATTGTATTCCATTGACTCAATCCATCTTAAACACAAAAACAAAAACAAAAATAAGAGTCTTCTCTGAAATGGAAAATTCCTCAGCTTTAGGGAAAATTCCACTATCTGAAATGCTGCATTTCCTGAGGCATTTCAGATAGCCAAGATTTTTAACTGTATTGCTATTATTTTTATTACCAAAGATTTCTTGAAACCCACTGTAGGTGACGCTAGTGTTACCCGGATCAACCCGGAAGCCAGCCAGGGGCCTGTGAGCATCTTCGGAGAAAGTGCAAGGGGCTGGGGTGAGGGCAAGCCTGCCCAGCCCCTCCAGCTGTCGGTCTTCAGATGTGGCCGAGTCCTCCAGCAATGTGGCCTCTCTGTGATGGAGAGGATTTTAATAGACTGTTCCTCTCCTTCCTCTCCTTCTTCCCCTTCCTTTAGGAAGAGTCCTGGGATGAAAGCACCTTCCGTATTTCTTTAATTCACTTCTCTCCAAACCAGAGAGAGCCTGGCACATACTAGGGAGACATGTGGGCAGTCGAGAGAAGCCCCACTTCCAAAAATAAATTAAGTAATTTGAAATGATAATAATAAAGAAGCCCCACTTCCTCTGATCACTTCCCAGGCAGGAAGTCCTTGGCCATCTAAGACAAACCCTGCCTGCTGCATGAGCCCGTTTCCTCTCATTGAATTGGAAAGCTCCCTCAGCAAAAGGAAAATAAATAAAAGTCCATGTGGATGTAGCTTTTCTCCATTGACTTCACTTCCTCATCTGCATTTCCATTTCTTGAATATTGATCTTACTCTTGTTTTCTATCACTGTTCTCCCCCCAACAGTCAATGTTTTACTAAGGACTAACTTTCCCTATTAGAACAACAAAGAAATAGCCTTGGAAGTAATTCTTTTACCGTTACACACACACACACACACAGACTGAGACAAAGATGAAATTCAGGCTGCAAGGCTAACAAGCATCTCTGATGCATCCTTCCCCTCAACCCCTAGGCCTACCAGCCTCACAACCTGGAGACAGTAATAGTAGATGCCCCTGGGCTGAGTAGAACATTGAGGTTTGTGTGGACACTGCCTCCCCCATCACAACTATGTTGCCTCTCTCTCTGCAGTGATGACCTCATCACTGGCACATTTTCTCCCCTCTCGTGTTGCTCCAATTCTGTCTACACACAGCGCAGGGCTATGCTTCCTCGATCCCGTTTCCCATCACGGCCCGCTCCTCTTCAAAGACTTTCCATCGCTCCCACTAGTGGCAGAATCAAATCTCAACTCCCTATCCTGCTTGTCAGTCCACCCAGGGATCGGCTACAACCTACATTTGGAGCCTTATCTTGAACACACACATCTAAGCTCCAGCTGCAGTAGTGCCCAAGGAAAGAGCCCAAGAAGGTCCCATGCACGTGCTTCTCATGGTGATTCTCTGCGGAACTGCTGGCCTATTTAAGGCTACACTCAAATGCCACCCATCATGAAAACCTCTCATTCATCTCTCAATCTAAGTCTCTCTCTGCTACCCCTCCCCACCCCAAGAATTATACTCTATAGGCTATGTGTGAACACATCTGTCTCATAGACTCTCACAAAAAAAAATACTCTTACGGTAGGTGCAACCAACAATCACACTCCTTGGTATGTACCCAAAGGAGCTGAAAAGTTATGCCCACACAAAATTGCATGCCCATGTGTTTGGCAACTTTATTTATAATTCCCCAAAGTTGGAGGCAACAAAGATATCCTTCAGTACATGAATGGATAAATGAACTTTGGTATATTTGGATAATGGAGTATTAATCAGCAATAAAAAGCAATGAGCTATCGAGCCATGAAAAGACATGGAGGAACCCTAAATGTGTATCGCTAAGAGAAAGAAATTGATCTGAACAGGCTACATGCTGTATGATTCCAACTAGGTGACACTATGGAAAAGGCAAAAGTATGGTGACTGTAAGAAAGTCAATGGTGCAAGGACAACAGGGGAGGGCAGCACAGAGAATTCTTAAAGCAGTGATGTTGTTTTGTACGTCACCAAATAGTGGATGAAGTCATTACACATTTGTCAAAACCCACAGAATGTACAACACCAAGAGTGAAATCTAACATCAACTATGGCCTCTGGGCAATGGTGATGTGTCAACATAGGTTCAGTCAACGTCACCAGTGTGTTACTATGGTAACAACGGGGTGGGCTATGCATGTGGAGTAGCAGTGGTATATGGGAAATCTCTCTATCTCCCCTGTAAAAAGTCGCCTGTATATCTTTAAAATGCCTGCCCTATGCATAATAAATGAGAACGGAGCATGCCCTCTACCCGGACCTTCCCACCACTGAAGCAGGTGCTAATAAATGCTTGAACTGAAGTAAATCGAGAGGTCACCTGGGGACTAAGAGATAGAACTTGATCATAATTTGGACTCTGAGACAAAGGGGAAGTTAGAGGACCAGTGACCTCTCTCTTCAGAACTCAATTATCTGCATAAGAACAAACATCTCAGATATCTAGCTATTAATTTGCTCACAATCATCCCAGCCACTAAAGTTCACTAATGTCCATTTCAATTTCTCAGCCAGATCATTCACGGAAAATGAGATTCTCTTCTCATTTACAGAATCACGGTGGCCCTTGCACCATTTTCCTTCCCCGCCCTAACCCCAAGCTGCCTCACACATCCTTGGTCTTCCCTATCTGCCACAATTTGCCACCTGGGCATCCGAAGGCCTGTCACCACACTTCTTCAGGGATTGTTACCGGGCCCATGGTTTCCTGCGCAGCATCATAATCAATAGCTGAGACCACAGGCTTTATTGGCAACCAGAATCAAAGGAATCTATTCTAATTAATCCTCCATGCAAAACTGATGACCTTCAGCCATCTCTTACGCAGAAGCCAACAAATTGGGAGCTAAAGAAAAATGCAGGTCCAGCTACCTATGAGATGAATACAATGCAGGGGGGAGGGGGTTATCACTGAGACGAATCTTCTCCATACCCCACCCCTGCCCTGAGAAATCTACCCTCTTCTCCACATCATTCAGTTGAGGGCTGCCAGTCTCGGTTTCCTTCCCAAAGGTGGGCCCAGGAGTCAAGGTCTGTACTAATTGGTCCAATAATGGGCAATGGCCCAAAGCTCAGCCAATCAGAGCCTGAACGGGAACCAAAGGTAGATGGTCCTTTCCTCGCTGGTGGTAGAGCTTACCAGAGATGGGTACAGAGCTCTTGGTGGCCACGTCCCCTGACCAAGAGAAAAGCTAGTCAGGGGTTGGAAAGAAGGAGCCACTGTGTCAAGAGCAGCATTGATGCGACATGTCTAGACCACGGTGAGCGTGCACCCAGGTTCGGATGCCCCCTGCTACAGCCCCACCCTGTGTGAACGTGAGGAGCAGTGGTTGCTACAGCATCCCTGCTGGACCACTTGTGTGTGACTTTGGGTGTTGACCCGAGCTGCGCAGCCTCCTGGTCCTCTGGTGTTCCAGAACACTCTGCGAGCTACCCGATGCCATACAGGAAGTCCTTTATTGCTTATATGAGCGAGCCTCCATTTCTGTTGTTTGCAGCTAAGAAGAGGACATGTCAAAATGATGCTGCACAGGAGGACTAAGCCAGTCGGGGTTCAGTGTAATCAGGAATTCGCTGTTTTCACGTTGAACTCCTGTTCCTGAGAGCGAGCCATCTCTTCCAAGCATTGTGCTTAACAAAGTCAACCCTTCACACAATATTCAGCATCTGTCACCACCCCTGCAGGCAGCTCTGTAACTGGCAGAGCCCATGCTCAGAGTAACCCCAGGTAGTGTGCAGGGCAGGCCTGGGGCAATTCGTCTTGTTTAATTTAGGAGGAAGCTGCATTCTGCAGAAATGGCATACCCAAGGCACAAGGCAATTTTGCAAGTGTGCCTGGAATGGAGTCCAAGTCTCCAGATGCCAGCCCAACATACCCAAAACAAAATAAGGCTGAGAAGAAACACATGGACTTACATGGTGTTAATTATAAGCCAGACACAGTTCTAAGTGCTTCCCATACGTTAACACATTTAATACTTCTTACAACCAACCCCATTAGACTGGCATTATTATGGTCTCCATTTGTCAGATGAGGGAACTGAGGCAGAGAAGTTAAGGTATTTGCCTAAGGTCACACAGCAAGTAAGTAGCTGTACTAGGACTCAAACCAGGCGTCTGGTTCCAAGTCCATGCTCTTAGTTATTGCATTAAGTAGGGTGAAAGGGATGGTCTTCCTGGGGTCCAGGTTCCTTGGCCTCCACTCCTGGCAGTGAGAGAAGGTTCTAGAAGGCCTGGCAGTGACGGCATCCTGAGCCCCCCCAGTTTAGGCTGATCTAAATGCAGTGCCTCCCGCTACAAGCCTGGAAGGGAAGTATGCTAACAGAGCAGGTGCTGAATTGCAGAAAAGTTAAATATGGAATGGGAGCATCGAAGGCAATAAGAGCAAGGAGGGTAAAAACCAATTTCAAAACGGAGCCCCAGGCAATGATTTGGAGAAAAACCAATATATGTGGTATCACATAATAACTATAGCAATGCCTTCTATTTACCTCACCCTTTCCTTTGGAAGAGGCCAAAGAAGTTCACCATTGTTATTACAATTCTTTCTCCTCAAGGCCTGGGCTTTGTTGGTACCTGCAGGGGGAAAGGAAGCTCCAGAGGGGTCAATGCAGAAATCACGGAGCATCACGGAGCAGCCAAGTGGCTGTCAGAGCCAAGTGTCTGGGCTCCAAAGCTGATGGGCAAAAGCCAATGCATCGAAAATCAATTCTGCAAAGAATTGTCTCACATGCAGCTGTCAGACAAACACTGAATCTCTCTCCAGGAGAACTGGCCGTTGCCATTGCACCTCCAGGGCACGAGCAGGAGCAGCAGATGGAGGGGGGCGGGACAGGCAGGGGTGGGGACAAAGAGGAGGGGATAGGAAACAGAAGTAAAGACCAAATGGAGACAGTGAGGTCCTCATCAGAGAGAGCCTGCCCCTTCACAGACGAAGCCACATGCAAGTCCAGATAAAAGATCTTTGGCGAACCAATGAATTGGTCATCTGGCCAACTGATCACTCAGCTAACTGGCGTTGAGCTTGTGGGCATCCTCTGGGGTGTCCCCTCTCTCTGCAGTACAGCGAGCAGCAGACTGTCTCCAACTGTCCCCCAGCTTTCCCCACAGGCTTCACCTTAGAGAGCAGATGCTCAGTCCCCTCCTCACTGA
Organism: Noctilio leporinus; assembly: GCA_004026585.1. NCBI lineage: Eukaryota > Metazoa > Chordata > Mammalia > Chiroptera > Noctilionidae > Noctilio > Noctilio leporinus. The sequence goes on along the minus strand of PVIW01001450.1, from coordinate 203,246 downwards.
ACTAGCTCTTTGGATAGGATCTGATTGCTGCCATCACCTCTTTCTGGTATGATTTCCTTTTTCTCTTTACTCACTTTATACCCAGACAGAACTATCCACTGCTCCCTGTACAATCGCTACATCCTCATCCCTACACTTTCATTTATTCCTCGTATCTGCCATGACCTCTCCCATCCTCTTGGAAGATTAATCCATTTCGGTGTGCAAACTCTAAGTCACCTAAAAAATTAGATGGTGGTGATGACTGAAGAGCTCTGTAAATACACTAAATCATTACTGAATTATACACTAATAATGGGTAAATTTTACAATATGTAAATTATATTTCAATAGTTTTTTAAAGTCACCTAAAGGGCATGTATTAGAAAAGTATATTTTCACCCCTAACCCCTAGAAATTCTGATTCTGAAAAGGTAGGAGCAGCAGTCTGCTTTTTTAAGATTTTATTCATTATTTTCAGAGAGAGGGGCAGTGAGGGAAGAAGAAAGAGAGAGAAACATCAATGTATGGTTGCCTTTCACCTGCCTCCAGCTACAGACCTAGCTGGAGACCTGGCTTGCAACCTGGGTGGGAATTGAACCAGCGACCTTTGGGTTCACAGGCCGGCTCCAATCCACTGAGCCACACCAGTCAGGGCTTTTTAACACACATCTCATGCGAGTCTGACACCTGCAGAACTCACCTGAGGAAACACTGGCCTGGGTGGAGACTCTGAGCAAATGGTCCCTCCTCCCTGAAGCCCTGCCAGCTGGCAGTACGCACCTCTTCCTCTAAGCCACATGGTACCTCTCTAAATGAACTAACTCAGTCTGCCTGGTAGTACAGATTTCTCTAGACAGATCCCTCTGTCCTATTCACACCTTGAAAGTCAGCAATGTGTCTTCCTTATCCTTTGATATCTCAAAATTCCCTGACACCTTATATGTATGTATTCCATGGATCAAAGGTTGTACTGATCCACTGATATACGATGAGGAGACATCGGATAAGGATGCTTAGAAGAATCAACAGTCAGTCAGAAGGAGGGTGAGGGAATGAATGACAGGTAAATAGACCAACTGAATGGATGACTGGGTAATGGGAGATGAATACTTGAATGATGGTTGGATAAGTGAACAGGTGGCAGGAGAAAGGTAAATGAGAGAAGAAAGAAATGGATGGAGTCCCTTACTCCCACCTGTGAATGTCACTTCCACTATTCCCCTTCCCACACTAGTGATGTCAGGGGAACATATCCCCTGTTGCACACACCTAAGTACAGGGTAACATCACTGATCACATGAAATGGCACTAAACTGGGGATCAGGTGACCTGGTCAAGCACACACTTACCCATTATGTCCAAGTCATTTTCCTTCTCTTAGTTCCCCACATTTACTGCTTGTACACTGCTACCCTGTTACACTGCTCCACCAGGTAATCTTGAAGATCACACTATCTAATGAAGGTGGAACCATCTTACGAGACTCTCTTAAAAGATACAGGGAAACCATTTTAAAATATATTTTATTGATTATGCTATTACAGTTGTCTCAATTTTCTCCTCTTTGCCTCCCTCCACCCAGCACCCCCTTCCCTCCAGTAATTCAACTCCTTAGTTCATGTCCATGGGTCATTCATACAAGTTCTTTGGCTTCGCCCTTTCCTACACTATTCTTAACACCCCCTCTTTTGTTCCTATCAATCATGCTTCTTAATCTCTGTACCTTTTCCCTCATTCTCTCCTTTCCCCCTCCCAGCTGATAACTCTCCAACTGACCTCCATATCTGTAATTTTGTACCTGTTCTAGTTGTTTGCTTGGTTTCTTTTTTGTTTTTAGATTCAGTTGTTGATAAAGTTTTTTGTCATTTAATGTTCATAGTTTTGATCTCCTCTTCATAGTTTTGATCTCCTCTTCTTAAATGAGTCCCTTTAACATTTCATATAATAATGGCTTGGTGATGACGAATTCCTTTAGTTTTACCTTGTCTGGGAAACACTTTGCCTGCCTTTTCCATTGATAGATTTGCTGAACAGAGTAATTTTGGTTGTAGGTCTTTGTTTTCATCACTTTGAATACTTCTTGCCAGTTCCTTCTTGCCTGCAGAGTTTCTTTTGAGAAATCAGCTGATAGTTGTATGAGAACTCCTTTGTAGGTAACTCTCTGCTTTTTTCTTGCTGCTTTTAAGATTCTCCCTTATCTCTTAACCTTTGGCATTTTAATTATGATGTGTCTTGCTGTGTTCCTCTTTGGGTCCAACTTGTTTGGGACTCGGTGCTTCCTGGACTTGTATGTCTATTTCCTTCACCAAATTAAGGAAGTTTTCTTCCATTATTTACTCAAGTAAGTTTTCAATTTCTTGCTCTTCCTCTTCTCCTTCTGATACCCATATGATTCAGATGGTGGCACTCCTGGAGATGTCCCAAAGTCTTCTCATACTTTTTCGTTGAATTATTCATTCTTCATTCTGTTCTGATTGAACGTTTATTGCTTCCTTATGTTCCAGATCATTGATTTGAATCCTGGCTTCCTTTCCTTTCATTGTTGGTTCCCTGTGGATTTTCCTTTACTTCACTTAGTGTAGCCTTCATTTCTTCCCCTATGTTTTTGCCATACTCAGTGAGTTCTCTGAGCACCCTTATCAGTGTTTTGAACTGTGCATCTGGTAAATTGACTATCTCCATTTCACTTCTTTTTCTGGGGTTTTGTCCATTTGGGCCATATCTCTGTCAACCCTACTTGGCAGTGTCCCTGTGTTTCTGTGTATTAGTAGAGCTCCTTTGACTCCTGTCTTAGTGCACCTGCTAAGTTACAAGGAGCATCGGGTGCTCCCCAGGGTGGGGCAACCTGCTTTACCACGTTGTGGTGCTGTGGGGCAGGGGTGGAGGAGGGGTCAGAGAGGGGTCAATCCTGCTGTCTAGCTTCTAGAGGCTTGTCTGGGACTCGCCCCTTTTCCAGTTGCTTCCCCCATTTTCTGAACATGACTGTCGCCCTTTTAGCTGCTGCTGCTCTGGTGCTCAATCTCACATTATATATCCTTAGATAAACCTGATCTGACTCCCACCCGCACCTCACAGCTTCTCTCCGTATTTACTTCCTTTTCACAGGACTGGATTCCGTTCCTTCAGTTTATACTCATTCACTCATTAGAATAAGTATTTGCTTAATATCTGTCTCTCCTCTACTCCACAGGCCCCAAAGGGAGGGACCATCTCTCTCCTGCTTTCCTGATGCTCCCAGCAGTTATCACAGGGCACATGCGACTTGGAACGTTCTGTGACTATTTGGAGAACGTGAAAGCGAGATGACTGAGTGGCCCCTGATTCATCGGTGCCCTCCTCTGCCTCCAGACGGTGCAGTCCCTTCAGTTTGCAGCAAGCATGTTGTTTGCCAAGGTTTGGCTTCTACAAGCATTTCCCTTTGGTTCTGCACCCTCTGTTTGGCGCCCTCCTCCTCTGCCCCGCTGAGTGCAGGGACCCCGGCTGGGCTTCCTCCAGGTATCACGTGTGTGTGCTGCTGTCCTCACAGTGTTAGGGTTTCCTAAACCAGCATTCATGTTAATATTAACTCTGCACTCCAAGCAGCAGATCACTTAGACACATGTTTTGCCAGTGACGTTCTGGCCACATCTCCCAATCACACCTGCCTTCTCAAACAGGCAGCTGTACAGAAGCAAAGACCTGTACCCTAACGGACACAGCTCCTAAGATCAAATAGCCATCGCTATAAGAAAACTAAGAGACAAGGACCTGGACTCAGCTAGTGATTCGCTGTGCCTCTGGCTAAGACACCTCCCTCTCTGGGCCTTGTTTTCCCATCCAGAAAATGAGGGTGATTTATTTAATGGTCTCTAACCCACCAACTGAGACAGTTCACATGTCTGTGAAACACTATGATTTTCACATGCTAGCTCTCAGTCACCTCCAATCATTTTATTGACTCGCTCAGAAGGTAATTATTGAGGAGCCACCCAGGTATATTCAGGGCTGGGGTTAGACAGGTGAAGAAGACCGACACGATCCCTGGCCTCACCAGGAAGCAGATGCTAAATAAACAATTAACTACCAAATTCATTAATCACCATAATTAAAGCTATAAAAAAATGAGCAGGATTTCAGGCAAGTCTAAAGCTCGAGGTCCCACTGGATTGCACAGGATGAGGCACAGCTGTCTTGAAGAAGTGACATGGAAGCAGCTTTCACAGGTATCAAGTTTCCAAATCATCTACATGATACCTGGAGGGTGTGAAGAAAAGTTATCATTGTCCCTGTTTCAACTGTTAAGACAAAAGATTCTTTTCCTTGGCTGCAGGGCCTGCTCAGCCTCTGGCCCCAGCCCCTGCCACCCGCCCCATCTCCCAGGGTGGCAGAACTGTCCTCGCTGCATTCATCACTGTTCTCATTCTTACACCTGCGTCTCCCTCACCCGAGTAAGCCCTGTGAAGGCGGGGCCACATCCGTTCTGCACACACAATTATTTCCAGCGTAAGCATGTTTCTGGTACATACCTGGTACTAATATGTGCAGCTGAGTAAATAAATGAAAGCATGAATAAATCCCCACATTACAAATGAGGAATCTGATGCCTACAAGAGGGAATGCTTGTCCTATATCCCAAGTTAGCACCTATCAAAGATGGGTCTTACATCGAGGCCTTTCTCTGGAATGAGGCGGTACAATCCAGGAATCCCAGCCAGCCCCGCTTTTCTTGGAGCTGAGTCCCTTTACTGGTGATTATTTTGACTCTCCAACCAGCAGTTCATTAAAAAGAAAGGGTTCTACTCTTAGGTAAGATTTCAACCCTGTGCCCTGCCCCAAACTGGCTGCCATACAAAACCCACCACTCCAAGTCCGGGCACAGGGGAGAGGTCCCCAGGAAGAAAGGCTCTGTGCAGGGCTAGTTCCTGCTGGTGACAGCAGGAGGCCTGCGCTGGGGACAGCAGAGCATGCGGTGTGTTTTGTCTCAGCAAGAAGCCAGCCCTCCTGGCATCCACTCGCTCCCCACCCTGGAGAGTCGGAGCTGTGGTCCACAGGAGCTCCTGCTTGGTAAAAATCCCCTGCCCCAGGGAGCCATCAAACGGGAACACTGATGGAGAACTGACTGCCCAGCATAAGCGGGGACCCGGCCCTTCCTGAGCGCCTTCCGTGAGCCCAGCCACGTGTTGGGTGGGGAGGTGCCAGGGTGTGTTGTAAGACTGCTGCCAGGCCCAGAAGCAGCCCAGGTGGAGGCTGGCAGCCACGGAGGGACCCGGGCTCATCGAGGCAGGGAGGGGGTCAGTTTTCAGAGCCAAGTCTCGGGACCAGGCGAGGGAATGGGGACACATTCTGTGAGTGGGCCGGGTCCTAAGGAGGGCGATGGAGCTGAGATCAAAGGGGATCTTTCAGGGTTGGGGGCAGGACCACCTTACTTATTAATGTATCCCTAATATGCTGCACAACACAGGGCTAGTGTTTATCGAATAACAAAGGAAAAGAGGAGCAGGCACTGGCAGCCAACCCAGGTGTCAATTACAGTAACCCTGGCACTATTAACTGAGCACAGTGCCAGCACTGTGCTAACTACTCCTCACACCCAGAATAACCCTGAGAGGAATGTATTATAACCCTTGTCTGACAGTTGAGCATATGAGGTCTGTCCTGAAAGTATTGGCCACTCAAACAGTTTTAATTATATTGACATTGGCTCGATACAGTCGGGACAGACCTTGAATATTATGCGTAACAAAGTGAATAATGTGCATTGAAACAGCCAGGCAGGAGCTGGTGGAGCTGGGATTTGACTCGAACTCTGACTTGAGTGCCTGAGCTTTGCATTCTCATGCTTTTTGGTCAAGACCCCTAACAAGTTGCAACTAAAGAAATGGAAACCCTTTAGGGAGGAAGAAGGAAGAAAGGATGTTTTCCCTATGGAGAAGAAAAGAAAAGCACAGGACTAGGCAGAACGTGGGAATAAATACAGGGAATGATCTCAGATTAAACAGCACCAGGCAGATGGACGGCCATGGGCAAAGTACCTGTGGTAGAAACACAGTGGTTGTGAAGCACAGCCAGGTGGTCAGTGGGTCTGAGCAGAGAAAACACAAGGGTAATATGATGGCAGACGAGCCAGGGATCAGATCACAATGGACCTATAGGCCATGTCCTTGTGCATGTTTGGCCCTAAAATCAATGGGAATCCATGAAAAAGGTGTTCACGGATGTATTTGACCAGGACGATGCTGGGCATGGCAAGAAATAAACAGACTTAATGTTTGTAGAAGCAGCAGGATAGGCAGGACCATCTGATGAACTAAATCAGAGATGGTGTTTCAAGGAGAGCTGCAGGCAACTGGCCCAAGGGGCTATTCATTCACTGGGAAAAGCAGACCTAAAGAAGATAGGTTTGGAAGTCGATTAAGAGTTCTGCTTTAGACATGTTTACATTTAAACATAGTAGCAGTGCCTCTGAAGCAACTAAGAAAAGTTCGCTGTATATGCACACCTGGGGCTCAGCACACATCTGGAAAGTATTTGTGTCTAATGAGGATGAAATAGGAAGGCACCGACAAGATCACATAAGGAGAAGCGAGGACCTACAAGTAGGCCTACAGACTTATTTCCCTATTTGACTCTCATACTTCAAATGCTCTCCTTTTTCAAATAATAAAAGCAGTGCCCTGACTAATAGGGCTCAGTTGGTTGGGCCTTATCCCTCAAAGTGAAGGGTCGTTGGTTTGATTGCTGATCAGGACACATACCTGGGTTGCGGGTTGTCTCCCCAGTTGGGACATGTGCAAGAGACAATCAATTGATGCTTCTCTCCTTCCCTTCCCCTCTCTCTAAAAATAAATAAAATCTTTAAAGTAAATAAAGGCAGGGATGATGGTCAGCTGTACCTACTCAGCCTTATTAGTTCCTAGACACTTTTCATGAATCAGCCCATTTAATTTACTCTTCCCCATATTGCAGAAGACATGCCCAAGAAGTCCTGCCTCTGCTTTACACATGCGGAAATTGAGGCTTAGAAAATATTCTCTTTGCCCAAGTTCATGTAACAGCAGGTAAATAGTTGTTTTTGACCCTAGATATGTCCAATTTCAGAAATAGTCATGATTTTCCCTCACTATACCCATCATAACTGCTACACAGAGGTACGATTAGTACTAAACCCGACAGGCACAAGGCAGTGAACATAGCCATTGGAAGGGCCCTGGAGGGTGACAGTGAAAAGTACAAGTCAGCCCTGGCTGGTGGCTCAGTAGCTCAGTGGATAGGTACTCGTCTGCGAACCCAAAGGTCACTGGTTCTATTCCCAGTCAGGGCACATAATCAGGTTGCAAGCCAGGTCCTTAGCTGGAGGCAGGTGAAAGGCAACCCTACATTGATGCTCCTCTCCCTTTCTTCCTCCCTCCCTGCCCTTCTCTCTGAAAAAAATAAATAAAGTCTTTAAAAAATAAAAAAATAAAAAAAGGTACAACTCAACTCCCACAGTTTATGGTCCAGCCCATGTGCTCAGCCTTTGCTGAATGGCAGTGTCTCTGTTGTACTCTGTTTCCTCCCTGCATTGGTCCCCAGGTCAACAGGAAGAACAGATGTAATGACTTTACCCCTGTGCTAACCAGCAGACAACTTACACCAAATCCCATGAGGGCCCCTGGGATGCCAAACAAGTTTTGACCTAAAGAGCAAACACTTGCTTCTCTTTGGCACTGGACACATTCCTTAACTCCTCTCTGATACCATCCTAGAAGAACAGGGACAGTAATAAGCCTGCACCCTAGGTTATTTTGAGGATTAAATAATAGGATGCTCAACATGATGCCCTGCAAACTGACAATTATGATGAAATCAAACTTGTATGTGGGAAATCTTGTCTTACTAATGGATGGTTTTTGGCCTCTGAGATACATTTCGAGCACCAAACCAGATCGGCAGAGAGAAAATAATAGGGAACAGCAAGTAACAAACAGGATCTAAGAGAAGGGCTCCCCCACCTCCTAAATTGACATTAATTGACCTAAAAAAGAGGGATGAGAAGTTGACCTAATAAATTGTTTCTCCTGCCAGAAGAAAACAGGATGATGAATGTGCACAGGGCTTAGGCTTTTTAAAAAGACAAGAGGTGTGTCTTGGTGACCCCAGCCAGCCCCTATCATCCTTCTCACCCTGTGCAATCCCTGCCCCAGGCGCTTGATGATAATGCCAGGAGCGGCCATAGGAATAACACGGGAGCTCACATTTTATTGATTAGTTACCACGTGCCAGCCACTGTGGGCAAAGTGTTTTATGTGCATATTTCATTAAGTCCTTTTGAGTGAGAGAGATCGATCAGGGGGAGGAATCTATTGCATTGAAGGGAAAAATATATATAAGCGTTAATCAATGAATTCAAGAGATCACGTACAGGCCACCAGAACATGATAAAATAAGTGTTCTAGATGAAACTGAAGGATGTCTATGTACATTTGGGGGCTCCAAAGAAAGATGGACAGAGTAGGAGTTGGACCAAGTAGAGGTAATCTTTCATAAATCTACCCTGCACACACTTCAGTCGGAAGCACCACCTACTTGATTGAGTCACTAATATTTCAATCTTTCTCCCAATGGGACCTGGAATAGTAATAATAGTGACAACCACCATCACCCCTGCTCACATGCACACTGAGTGCAGAATACTTTTATGCATTAGTTTTGCTTCATGTTCTCTACAACCTAATGAGGGAGGTTTGCAGTATTTGTTGATTTTAAGTACAAGAAAATGGAGGTGCAGTGAAGTTTAGTAATTCGCTCAAGCTCACACAAATGTTAGAGCCTGGATTCACATGCAAGGCTCCCTGAGTCCTGCATTCCTGAGTTTAATCAGGACACTTGCTCAGGTTCCTTATGCAGGCCAGCAAGCCCTCATCAGGAGTAGATGCTCTATGGAGAGCCGCATGTGTAGGGTGCTTCAGATGAAAACATTTTCAGAGGTTCAGATGAAAATGGACGCTAGGGGCTCGTGGAGTCAAGCAGGAACTTAGTCTGCTTCTGAACCAAGAGGAATATGCGTGATCTTATGTTCTTTGGGCTCAACGTGACTCATGGGTGACTTACATCACTCACCCACCTTTCAAAGAACCGTCAGTTCTCAGACAGCTTTTTAACCTCAAGGATCAGAAAACCAAGTAAAATCCAGGCCAAGACTCTTCCCTATGGGAAGATCAACACAGTCTCTTTATAGAAAGGAAGAAAAAAGATAGTTCATGTGTTAAGCAAACTCACCCAGGGAAGCAATAAGAAATTCAACACACTGTTCACAGGAATAAAACCCCAAAGCCTGGATTCAAGATCTTTCTCTAGACTGGGTGCTTTCTCAGTTCTCTTATCTGGATAGAAGTCAGTTTGGATTGGAAGATTTCTAGGTCAGCTTCCAGCTTTGATAATCCATGGGACTCGGACAAAACGCTTTCCAAGGAACCTGACAAACATGTGGGAGACTGAAGAAGTGCCTGGTGAGAAGGGGAGCTGGGCAGAACTGCCTCAGGACCGTTCACCACTACCTTCCCCCCGCACGCAGAAAACTGAGCCTCCCAACTCTGGACTCCAAAGGTTCCTAAACCTGGTGTGATTTCCATAGGACGCCCCTACCTCTCCTGCAAATTAGAAACTACCGGTAACATGAAGGGCCCTACTTCTGCCATCTGGGAGTTACAAGCCTGCGCACTTCCCCATTCTGACCACCCATGAGGCAGTCAATGAGCGAATGGAAATGCAACGGTCTGGCAGGTGAGATTCTGAAATGGTTTTCACGGGGACTCTTTCAGGTCTGTTGTTTTGCGTTCCCAGCAGGTACTGTGTCTTCCAGCAACAGCAGTCCAGCTTTCCTCTGGGAACTGTCCCCCTAGATTAGGTGGCCCCCGCCCACCAGCCATACCTTGGCCCATCCACATACGGCCACCCTATGAGACTGAGGTTGTTTCGGGAAAGAACGTGCAGTCCAAGCCAGGTCGAAGGGAACCTACGTATGCCCCAACTTTGTTGTAATGGATGGAAAACAGGGGCTTACTTTCTGTTGGAGCTGCTAAGATATGAGCTCAAAAGAAAGGGTTGACACCTTTTCTACTCCTTCAAGACAACTGCCTAAGAAAGAAGCCAGAACACAGGAAGGCTGAACTCAGAGAAAGTCACATAACTGATAATATGGGTGCACCTAGACGTCACTGTGCCCGAAGTCCAGCTTCACTTTGTCAGGCCAAGTCAACCTGCGTTTCTTTTATGTGTAACTGATAAAAAGAGTCTTGAATAATACATATTCAAGTTGTTAACTTACATTAAATAGATATTGTGGGTATAAAGAAAAGCAACGTATGTCATCATAGCCCTATACATTTCTTGGTATTTTAAGGTGTCTTCAGGTAGAGACATTTTATGATTTTTGGCAGAGGAAGCAATTTAACCCACTACACAGACACCCACTCTGTTCTCCAGCTTTTTGTCACGGCACCCTGGGGCTCCTCTCACCAGGCCCTGGCCCTGAGTTGCTGCTTAGGGACTCCTGCTATAGCCCAGCTGGTCCTCAGGCTTAGAGAACATAAGAATTTTCCCAAGACCACAAAACTGATGCATTTCCCATAGGTAACACCAGGGAGACAGCTTCAACCTCCACACACCCCCACCCCCACCCAGGATATCAGAAAACCTCTAATCTCCATTTCCATCTGGTCATCTTCTGCCAGGCCACTCTTACCTTGCGGTCATCTCTTGCCTGCAGCCCTGGGATACCCTCCCTTCCAATAAATTATCCCGTAGGATAAACTTCTAAAATGCAATCCCCTCCTGCCTTGTTGAGCCTTCCCTGGTTCCTCAGCTAACTTGGAATCAAGTCCAAACCCCCTCACTTGCCCTAACGCCCCTGATGACCTGACTGCTTCCTCTGCATTCTCACATCCCAGCACAACCCGAACCACCACCTCTACGCTCCAACCAGCCTGATTTGCTCTTTTGTCAGACATACCAACCCGTTTCCTGCCTCTGAGCCTTTGCACAGGCTCTGATGTTCTCATTTCAGTCCTTGCTGGACTGGTTTCTTCTTTCCCTTTGAGATGCAGCTTAACATCATTTCCTCAGAAAAGCTGCGACCCTCACCATGAAGCTAGTCTTATTCCTGTAACCCTGGTATTTTCACAATTTAAAGTGATCTTGTTTATAGAGGTACTTATTCATAGTAGTCATCCCAACCAGAATATAAGCTCCACAAAAACTGAGACTTGGTCTGTTTTATATATTCTCAGCATCTATTAGATGCCAGGGTGCCAGGTTCACAGAAGATGTTCAATATTTGTTGGATGACCATAGACAGATAGAAGTGGAGATGATAGGATTTGAACTCAGCTCTGTCCAGGCTTGTGAGAAGGTCCCCAAACAGTCAGCAATTCTAGTCCTGGTTGTGTTACACAGGAACATCTCCTCACCTGTTCTCTGTAAAATGGAATTACCAGGGTGCACAGTGACACTGAAATGGCAAGTCAGTGTGCCATCCTGAGACATCAGAGAGAAAGTAAAACCCCCCATAACATACGTGTGTGTTCCTGGTATCACACTTACTCCATGCAGACTCGGAGAGCCTTAGCCTGCTGCCATCTCCACCAAACTTTCACTGGAACACAAACCAAACGGACTCTCTAACCTTTATTTTTCAATAAAAAGTGGTTGAGGAAAGATGATGAATGCTAAGGCAACCACAGTGGGAGATCTATGGCCTTGCATCGTTCTCTGCGCAGATCTATAGCTGTTTCAGAAACAGAGACCTGGTTGCAAGGTGAATTTCATTTGTTTTGCATAGAGAACAATGTGACAGTTTTGACAAAGTACTGTAAAATATGCCACACTCTTTAAACAAAGTGAGATATAATAAAAATGAAATATAAGGTTTCAGGGAAAAGCTCTGATTAGAAAAGAACTCAGTTCTTTGGGGGCTGCTCATGACACTTAGGAGAGCACATCTCCATACCCTTGTGTGTAAAGGTAATTAAATAATGACAAGTGCAATGAAGTAATTATTTGCGGCTTATTTAACATGTGCCCCCACCAGACTATAACCCGATGAAGGCAGGGGCCGTGTTTGTCGGTGTCACCAGGGCCTGAAGAGAGGCAGCAAGGGCCCAGATATTTGCTGGATGAATGAAATGATCATGTATAATGGAAGCCTCTCTGGTTCTTCAAAGAAATAATGTTTTGTAAAATAAACAAATTTCCAAATTATTATAAAATTCATTTTACTGGATCAAAGACATCATTATGCATCGATAAAACGTCTGTGGGGTCGGGTGGAAAGAGCCCAATGCTACGTCTCTGGTGAAGCAGGCGCTAAACCATGAAGAGCAGCCACGTGCCACATCAGGGCACAGACCTGGACAATTCCCAGAAAGGTGTGGCCTGGGGGCCCCAAATCAAGGACAGAGATAAGGAGAAGAGACCAGGTCGCACCCTCCATGTTCACAGGGGCCAGCGTGCCTGTCAAGGCAGGATGAGATGATGAGATCCTGGTTCCATCCCTGTCCTGAAACCTGGGTCTTACCCAAGCCACTCATCCTCCGAACATGAGCAGTTAGTGGTTGTACAAAGTGCCAGAAACAGGAACCGCCTGAGTCAAGCCAAACGCTACCTCCCACAGAGCCTCACAGGCTGGTCCTGAGGGGCAGGGCCCGAGGGGACGCCCTGGGCATGGCCAGTGCGAGCAGACACACACGTCTAGAAGGGGACAGCCACCCCCCCCCCCCAACCCTCCAGCACAGCAGTTAAAAGACAGGCCGCCTGGGCTCCATTCCCAGAACTGCAGTTTAGCAACTGTATGACCCTGAGCACACCTTCAATTTCTTCACCTCCAAAACAGGGATCAATAGCGCGTCTTCATTCCGAATTTGTTAGGGAGATGCTGCACCCGGCTCTCTCTCAGCGGCCATCAGCGAATGTTCACAAGCGCATCCTGCCGCCCCCACCCCGCCGGGCCACAGCTCCTTGCACTTCCTCCCTCACCCAGCCAGACCTCCGACTTCCTGGCTTCCTTCCGAGCTCCTCGGACGGGACCGCAGCGCACAGCTCGCTTCTGACATAAATCAGAGGCGCATGATCTCCTCTCACCGACTCGTCCCCATAAATCAGCCCCGATTCCTGAACAGAGACAAATCGGATTCCTCCTGTGTTCTCCGGTCTCCCTCTCCCGGGTGAGGGATGACTTCTCACACCCGACTTGGGAGCAGAAGGGAAATTTCAGAGCGGAGCCGGGTGCAGCCCCGCTAATTCATAGGCAGGAAAACAGGCCCGGAGAAGACCTGAGAATTGCTGGGTTAAGAACTGGAAATTGCCGGTTACAGGCAGACGCAGCACCCAGGAACCCTAACTCCCCACGGCATCGAGCTTTTACTAAGTGGCAAGGGGGGGCCCGAGAGCGGGCGCAACCCATCCCGGGTGCGGGCAAAAAGGACAGGAGTTGTCTGCCCAGAAGTTTAAATAACTTTTAAGGTGACGGGCAATCAGTCTGTTTTTCATTGTCACCATGTGCCTGAAATGCTAATCAATGCCAACAATAAATACATATGTATCTCTCCCCACGGCAGAAGAAAAATCTTTGTGAGGTCTAACTTGTAAACAATTGCTGAGGTTACTGTTCAATTTTCATTGTAAGAGGTCTGTCCCGAAAGTATCGGCCTACAAGCGGTTTTAATTATGTGGACAGTGGCTCAATACTTTCAGGACAGACCTTGTATGCATAAATAAGTCAGCAAAGGGAGATGAGGCGGGGCACATTTCCCCTCCAAACACTGATTTCAAGAATCAGTTTGAAAGCATTTGCACTCACTTCGGGAGCATCCCTGTCTCCAAGCCGCTGTACCATGTGGTCCTGTGTTTAAACGGTAGATTTGAAATTGACAACAATAGCACAGCGATCGTAAAGATGAAAAAGCAGAACTGGAGAGAATTCAGTTTTATCATTCTCTATGACCACCTGAAGTTTTTACTTTATTTTGCATTTGTAAAATAGTGAGAACTGCAAAATGTCATATTTTTATTAATAAAGCAAATGAAATGTTTAGCTCAGAGGTGAAATGTGTTTTTAAATCCTCATCTGAGGGCTTTTTTATTTTTTGCTTTGCTTTAAAAAAATTTTTTTTTAAAGATTTTATTTCATTATTTTTTAGAGAGAGGAGAAGGGAGAGGGGCAGAGAGGGAGAGAGGCATCAATGTACGGTTGCGTTTCACCTGCCTCCAGCCACAGACCTGACTGGAGACCTGGTTTGCAACCTGGTTATGTGCCCTGGCTGGGAAATCGAACCTGTGACCTTTGGGTTCGCAGGCCAGCGCCTTAACCACTGTGCTACCAGCCAGGGCTACTTTGCTTTTAGAGAGAGGGGAAGGAAGAGAGAGAAACATCGACGTGATGGAGAAATATCGATGGGAGAGAGAAACATGTACCGGTCGCCTCTCGTATGCACCTGGAGTAGGGATGGAACATGCGACCTAAGAATGTGCCTTGACTGGGAATCGAACCAGCAAACCTTCAGTTACAGAAAGACACTCCAACCAATTGAGTCATACAAGCCAGGGCTACAGGTGATATATTCTACTGAGTTAGAATACTCTCATTAACAACAAAATTCATCTGTTTTGTCAGTGTTTTAAAACTAAGGATTGAATAAAAATGATTACTTATGATCACTACATAACTATTACTGAAAATACACCTGTTTTTTTTTTTTGTTACATGGTGAAGGTTGGGGAAACCCTTCTTGCCCACACCTGATATTCCTTCCATTGGCGGCAGGCTCCCTCATGTAAAACCCAGGCCCATCTTCCCCCTTCCCCCACCCCCATCCCCTACCTCCGGCAGGAGTGGTTTACCTGAGGATCGGTTTGAAGGTAGGGCATTTAAAGCTCCCTGCTTTTCTCTCTTCCCTGCAGAGCGCCCAGTGACCTGCAGACAGCTCACCCCATCCCCTTGCAGAAGCAGGTCCTGAGATGGGGGCTCCCGCTGGCCAGGAGGAGGTAGGCTTTGTAATTCTGCACACACAAGCCACCTCCCCCAAGGTCAGCTTCCCAGCAACAAAGGTGATGTTCTGGTCTCCCATCTCATTTACTCCTTTGTCTTATTTCTTAGCTCAGAACTCAAGCAGGGAAGAGGGTTGCTGCATATTGGGCCCCTTGTACCCCAACAATCACAATGATGATAATGATACCAATAATAGCAATGTTTTTAGAGCTACCATGTTTTGAATATTTGCTGTGTCAGCACTAGAATCAATTTAAAAGCATTTTCTTACTGAGTCTTCCTTACACATGTATGAGGAAGGTTCTACTGTTATCTCTGCACCACAGATAAAAAAAAAAAAAAAACTGAGGGTTAGTGACAGACCTGCTAGCAACTGAGGGCAGAGGACTTGAACCTGGGTCGGTGATTCAGAGCCCACACATTAAACCACTGAGCTACTTGACTTAATGGTGGGAGAAAATCCATTTACGGGCTCTACTTACTTGATTTAAATTCAGAACAAACTTAATCCACTCTCCCCAGGATTACTTGGGCCGCCAGCTATCAAGGATGGGAGAACGGTTCATGTTCTCTCACCTCTGCTCTATCGCTTGGCCCTCTCTCACCTCTGCCCAAATGACACATCCCAGAGATGTAATTTGGAGACGGGAGCCATGCTGTGAACACGGAGTACAGCAGCCTGGTCGTGCCCGGCTCATGCCCCCATCTTTGCCAGGCATCTCATCTTGAAGTCTCGCCTTCCAACTTGGCGGAGCACACCCCTGCCCCTGGACTGCCAGCTACCGCCTGCCCCGCTGACACGGCCAGGAAAGCCTGCATTGCTACAAGGTGACAGCCTCAACTCCTGCCAGCCCTTCTTGGCAGGGCGAGCCAGCACTCCGGTGGTGCCATTCCAGAACACCCCGATCTGCTCTCTACCCAAAGCACACCTCCACTCCCACCCCCAGCTGGACAAGCCTGGGGTTGGAACTGCCACCAGTATAAAGGCATCCCTTTGACTTCAAGCGTTGTCCTCGGTTAAAAAGCAAAACATGCAGTGAGAAGTAACACATTCAGCCTTAGTTTCTTCATAGACATGAGGGAATGCAAAGCAACCACCTCAA
This sequence comes from Noctilio leporinus, assembly GCA_004026585.1. NCBI lineage: Eukaryota > Metazoa > Chordata > Mammalia > Chiroptera > Noctilionidae > Noctilio > Noctilio leporinus. The sequence goes on along the minus strand of PVIW01001450.1, from coordinate 187,160 downwards.
AAAATTGATGTGAGGACTCAAGGAGGTAATAGAAGCAGTACCTGGTACAAAATACATGCTCAATAAATATTTTCAGTTACCACATCAACACTGTTATCACCGATATTGGACATGTTCAGACATGTGATTTCTTCATTCAAAGGCTTCGGGACGGAACCTAGACTAACCCGAAGAGGCAGCCAATACAGCTGGGAATCGGGAAACTTGAGTTCTGACCCCGACTTGACTACTGACTCGCTGTGTTCTGAACTGTCTGATCTTCTATGGGCCTTTGTAACTGTCTTGTCTTCAGTATCATTATAAAAATCTTATTTTACGGCATATTTTGGTACACTGAGCTCTCCGGTACCCTCTACCTCATTTAAGTTTCCCAATAACCCTAGAGCTGGGCAGGGGCAAGTGGGAAATGTATAGCTCTGAGTATGTAAGTGACTCCCCCAGGGTCACAGAGCTAGCTAATGGCAGGAGTGACCGTCGTGACTTCCAGGAGCCATCGCCCAGGCTCTGGTCCAAAGGTGGTTTGCCAGCATTCAAGTCAGAGAATGCCAGAGCATGAGGAGCCTTTGGAAGCAGCCCCGTTCTGTGACAGCGACCCCCAGCCCGCACCTCTGGCAGGTATCTCTAACTGACCATGACAAGTCCATAGCTGCTTCTCAACATAAACACGGCTGCAAGAAGTCCTTAACTCTCCATCAAATCTGCGCAGGAAACAAGCGCATTTTCTTCCACTTTGATCAGAAATTGGCAAACGACTCACCGGCTTACAGGTTCCTATCTCCCAGCCTGTGCCTCTTACACTGTAATATGTGCACGAGTCACACTGACATCTTAATTGCAGGTTCTCATTCAGTAGGTTCAGTCTGAGGCCCAAGATGCCACATTTCTACCAAACTTGCAGGTGTTGCAGCTGCTGTGGACCACACTTGGGGGCAAACTCCAAGGTGATGCTACGCAGATGCCCCATCTTCTCTGTGCGGTTCCCCTCTTCAAAATGTGAATACTATCCCCAGGCTGCAGTCCATGCCTACTTTATGCTGTGTCCCCTTGAACACATGTCTAGAGAGGAGAGCAGGAGTGAGCACACAGTGTGACATTCTTCTCCCAGGTCTATACCAGTAACCACACACATGCACACACACAGGCACCCTCTCAACTCTTCTGAGGGCTGCAGGGCCATTTGCAGTGCAGTGGATAAGGCACTAACCTGAGACTCCAGAGGTCTAGCCTGCACCCCTCCTGTGTGTGTGATCTTGGTGACACCCCTCCAGTGTGTCTGCCACCTTCTTAGAAGACCCTACTGAGAAGCAGGCACAGTCCACCAGCCTCTCACTAAAGCCACTTAGTCACCTGGCCCTGAGACGGGCTCTCTCCGCTGGGGGACTTGGGGACCCAATGGTGGAGGGTGTGGCTGTGGTACTTCCCAGTTCCCTCCCAGGTCTGTGGTGGGAGGTGACAAATGAGCTAGCAGCAAGACTCCCAGAATGTCAGCCTTGAGGATCCTCAGCACCCCACTGTCCAACCTCTTCATCAAACATCATGTTCCTCCTTGTTTATTCATCGCGTTTAAAACAGAGAAACCCAAACACCTCTGCCCTGCAGCCTCAAGCAATGCTTGGCAATTAAAAGATACTTAGAAACGGCTATAAATCTTATAAATCATGGCAGCGTTTGAATGACACTGAAGTAACTCCCTTTTTTAGGAGAAAAACAAAAGGGCTTTTCCCTTCTAAACAGAGAGCTTCCTCACGGGTGACACTGGGCCTACTGTGAAGGGCGACAGCTGAGGCTGTGCAGTGGACCAGACTCGGGACACATGGGCTTCCATCAGCTGGGACAGCCCCAGGAAGTCATCACCTAAAGCCCATCCTCGGTTTTCTCATCTGTCAAATGGGGATAATAAGAATAGCAGCTAAAACTAGACCACCAACTTACACCATACACCAAAATAAACTCAAGATGGATAAAAGATTTAAACATAAGCAGTGCCACCATAAAGGTCCTGGAGAAAAATATAGGCAGTAAACTTTCGGATATCCTATGCAAAAATACATTTACTGATACTTCACCAAGGGCAAAGGAAATCAAAGAACGAATCAACAAATGGGACTATATCACATTGAAAAGTTTCTGTTCAGCTAAAGAAAATATCAGCAAAATCCAAAGGGAACCAACTGTATGGGAAAACATAATTGCCAATGATACCTCAGACAAGGGTCTGATCTCCAAAATATAGAAAGAACTAATGCGACTCAACACCAGGGAGACAGACAGCCCAATTAAAAAATGGGCAAAGGACCTGAACAGACAACTCACTGAGGAAGATATACAAAGGGCCCAGAGGCATATGAAAGAATGCT
>PVIW01001450.1:113689-184703 GCA_004026585.1 Noctilio leporinus | reverse complement strand
TGCAAATTAAAACTACAATAAGATACCACCTCACACCTGTCAGAATGGCAATCATCAGAAAATCAACAAACAACAAGTGTTGGTGAGGATGCAGGGCAAAGGGAACCCTCATACACTGTTGGTGGGAATGTAGGCTGGTGCAGCCACTGTGGAAAACAGTATGGGGTTTCCTTAAAAATCTAAAAATGGAATTGCCTTTTGATCCAGCAATTCCACTACTTGGACTATACCCAAAGAATCCTCAAACACCAATTCATAAGAACCTATGCACACCTATGTTCATAGCGGCACGATTCACAATAGCCAAGTGCTGGAAACAGCCTAAGTGCCCATCAGGGGACGATTGGATCAAAAAACTTTGGTACATTTACACAATGGAATTCTATATAGCAGAAAGAAAGAAGGAACTTGTACCCTTTGCAACAACATGGATGGAACTGGAGAGTATTATGCTTAATGAAAGAAGCCAGTCAGTGAAGGACAAATATCATATGATCTCACCCATTACGGGACAATAATGAGCAAAACTAACAACAAGCAAAACAGAACCAAGTATATGAATACAAGGAATAGGCCTTCAGTGGTCAGGGGGAGGGGGGAGGCAGAGGCAAGAAAGGGGAGCAGCTTAGACAAGAACCTAGTATAAAGGAACCATGGACATGGACAACAGGTGGGATTGACTTTGGGGGGAATGGGTGGGTGGGGAGGGGGATAGAGGGGAGCAAAAAGGGGATGGATGTAATACAACAACAATAAAATTTAAAAAAAGAAACCAAAAAAAAAAGAATAGCAAACATGAAGCGAGTACTTAAGATATGCCAGGCACCAGGGCTTGTATTACATTACTTAAAAGCCTCACATTACATGTACTGTTACATACAGTTTACACGTGAGGAAACCAACATTTGCAGAGGTTTAATGTCACAACAAGGCCCTAGGACAGCTGATCTGCTTGACTCCATCCACACTTGTGCTCATATTCCTTCCTATCCCTCCTTGCCCCGCGTCCCTCACAGCATTGCTGTGAGATTTGAAGGAGACAGAGGAGAAATCACTGCGTGTCCCCGAGTTGCATACACACTGCTGTGGTTGTTCAGCTCATCAGCGAATGCAGAGTGGGCCCACTTCAGGCACCAGAGCAGGTGGGACTATGCAGGTGGGACTTGAGGCTCTGCTCAGTAAGCCGTGGGCTCGCCAGCTCTGCCTGCCACTCCTCTGTAGTCCAACTGTGACACCCACCGCTTTGCTTTCAGGGACTCTGCTGCTCAAACAAGACATCCTCCACGCAGCCACCCAATCCCTCACTGTAGGGACACTGGGGTCCTAGGTCACACCACACTTTCACCTTTGCTTTTAGTTCTTCTCATGGTGGGTGCTAAGAAGTGGAGGGGAGGGAGAGCTGCAGTTTTCCCCTTTATAAAAGGAGCTGACTTTTAATCCAACTCCCCCGTCACCCATTCTCTCACTGCAGTTATGGATTTGGGCCGCCTCTTGCCACGGTTACACAATTGTCTGATTAAATTCTGCCAACCAGCCAGCTCCGTTTTCAGAAAGGAAATGACGAACTGCTGTGCTAAGATTGTGAGGAGACACAGCCTTGGGGAGAGAGAGAGTTCTCTGGAAGCTAAGACACGCAGGACCCTATTAAAAGAGGCCTAAATAAAGGAGGCAAGAAGAAGGACTTTATTCTGGTTGGACTGCATTTAAGAACTAAAAACTGATAAAAGTAGGACGTGCCTAGATTGGAAGTAGAGCAGATGATTAACAGTGGGAAACTGGGTAAGTACCATCTCATCTCTGAGGTGCACTTTTCTTAACTGTCAAAGAGTAATTATAATAACTTTTAATTGTTAAGCACTTCCTATGTGCCAGACACTACACCAAGAACTTGGACAGTTCATATGTCACGCTTAGATTAAGGTGCAAGAACTGAAAATGTGTAGCCCAAGGAAAGGTAGCTTAAGAAGGAAAAGTAAACTGAATTTACATACAGTCAGAACTTGTTGGCTTCAGAACTCGTCAAACCTGGTACTTGTCACATTTTGATGAGAAAAAATACTTCAGCACTGGGCACTTGCTCGCCACTCGTCACACTTGCTAGAACTTGTCAGAGTCACGATGCCACCCGGCAAGAGAAAATGCTTCAACAGTCATCACTTGCTGGCCACTCATCAGAATGAATTAACAGTGAGTACTGAGGTACCACTGTATGTGCTATAATGTGAAGGCAGTGTTTTGTCTTTCTTTAGGCTTCTGACTTAAAAAGAGTGTTTCATGGCAGGCCTCAGAGTGGGCATTGGATCTGCTCTTTGACATTAGAAGATGTACTAAGCCCCTCAGACTCAGTCTTCTGGCCTGCAAAATGGGGATAATGCCCCCGAGCTCATACATTATAGGGAGGGGTTAAGTAACATATACAGGTAAAAGATATTAAACATATAATACATACTAACAGCCCGATTAATTTGTATTCCTTTATCCACAGAGAATGAGAAAATAATGGACAATTACTCTGTGCCTGGGCCTCAGTCAAGGATAACAGCTCAGGGGTTTTCCCCCACTTCATGAGGGCAACTTAAATCCTGACCACATGCATCCACATGCATGTGGATCCTGCACATCCACATGCATCTATGTAGAGGTGCATTTTGGACACATTCCAAACTTCATCCTCAGGATTCTTTAACCTACTAGGATGGGAAGGAAATCCATTAATTCTATCAAAATAAAAGGTAGAGCCTTCTCACCCCTGGGCCCTGACAGCTCTTCAACTAGGAGTAAGTTCCCAGCAGGCAGGGGTCACATCTACCTGGTTTCCCCCAGGATCGCCAGCCCCGGGCACAGAGCATGGAATGCTACAGGTGCGCCCTAGATCAGTCCTCGCCCCCTGATGGAGTGGAAGGTACCACTTCTTTGTCACTTACTTTTTTTTATTTGGCTGTGCTTTCTCCCCACCCCATCCCTCTCTCTGCCAAGAACATAAATTTCTCTAGAGCAAGGGTGGACATACTCATCCACTGTCCTTTATTTCAAATATGCTAATGCTCCCAATTTTATTCATCCAGCCTGGGTCTCACCTACAAACTCTAAATTAGTATATCAGCTGCCCACTTGATATTTTCATCGAGCTGTTTAATCCAAAATAAATTAATAAAAGGACCTTGAATGTGTCTCCAAAAGAATACTCAATCTACCTGCAAATGAATAATGACTAAAAGGCAGCCCTTCTTCTAAGTTTCCTCTTCTTGGGTAATGACACCACTATCATTTAGGTAAGGTTAAAACCCTAGGAGTGATCCTGGATTCCTCACTATCAATCAACATTCAATCCATCAGCAAATCCTGTCAGCTCTTCCAAAATGCATTCCAAGCCTCTCCACTCCTCGGCATTTCCCCCCTAAGCCTCTTAGATTACGGTACCATTGCTTTGCTTCTTGACTGCTTCAATAACCGCTGAGGGATGTCCTAGCTTCCTCCAATTCTCCCCTACTGTCCACTTGCCATTCAACAGCCAAACAATTTTTGTCAAACTAATCACATCAGTTTCCTGCTTAAAACCATCTCCTTCCTCCAATGTTCAGGGCATGCTGTTTGAACTGTTTGGAACAGGGTAGCCAGCAAACTGAATAACCATGGGTGTCCTTGGGAGCTTAAATCCCACTCAGGGAAGCAGCCAACAAATAAATTAAGCGGGGGAGGCACTGGGGGCTGCTGGGTGTGTGATTCCTCTGTGGGCGGTTAGTAAGCACCCCAAGGACAAGGTAGCATGCAGCAAAGAATGGGGCAAGTGGGGGAATGAGCCACGTAGACACGTGTGGACTGAGGCCCAGGCGGAGCAGATGGCGGGCAAAGGTCCATCCTGTGGGCATGCCCGAGAAGCAGCAAGGAGAGACCAGAGCAGAGGCAGCGGAGTGAGCCAGGGAGACAGCAGCCAGAGGGAAGCCCAGGAAGGAGCTGAGAGGCCAGCTCACGTGGGCCACCCTGAGAGGCACGGGAGACCTTGAGGGTACTGAGACAGGATCTGAGTTCCATTGTTCAAACAGCACTCTGGCCACCATTTTACATCCCAGCTATTTTGAGGGGAGGGGAGTGGCAGTGTGGGGTGAATGAAACCATGCACACTCCCTGGCTGGTGGCACAGTGGATCGGGCACCGACCTGCAAGCCCAAAGGTCACTGGTTCAATTCCCAGCCAGAACACACATAACCAGGTTGCAAGCCAGGTCTCCAGCCAGGTCCATGGCTGGAGGCAGGTGAAAGACAACCATACTTTGATGTTTCTCTCCCTCTCTCCCTTCCCTTCTCTCTAAAAATAATAAAATCTTAAAAAAAAAAAAAAAAAACCCACATACACACTAATTTTTAGGGTACTGATTGACCAATGGAATGCTCCTTTCCCTGACCCCTTTTCATAGCTACAGAAACTAAGCATGGAAAACCACTGATAAGCACTAGAAGGGAGATTTTAGGAAAGAAATGGTAGTGTATTGAAACTCCAATCCGGGAGGGACCATATTTTTAATCCAACTTTCCTATCCCCCTATAATCTCATGACCTTGAAAGGTGTTTGCTCAGTGGCCAGGAAAAAAAAAACAAAACTGATCTACATTCCTACCAGTTGCCTGGTGCCTTTCAGCGTCCCCTAGAGAAAAGCGTGTTTTTCATTTGTTCCTTTGACAAGTATGTGTTGAACCAGCTGTTCTAGAAGCAGATGATGCAATAGTGATGGACACAGAGAAGATTCCTGCTCTGCAATGCTTACAGCCTGGTCAGAGAGGCAGACAGTAAGTAAGCAAATGAATGAGCAAAGCCCTGACGTTAGGTTGCACAAAGGCAACACAACAGGGCAACGCGATCCATCGGCAGACTTCAGGAGGAATGCGAGCAGCTGGCGCCCTCTCTGGTTTCTGATTTAGCAGCTAATCTGCACAGATTTTTATGGTTCTCCCCTTGGAACACACTTGGTGCCTCCTTGCGGGGTGTCCCTGGGGCTCTCCTGCCCAACCTGACTCGGCTTCACAGGTGAGAAACCAAGCCGGGGGTCCAGCTCCTGTTTGTGACCCAGGATATCCCCAACTCCACTTAATGCCAAATTCCATAGCCCCGCGTGCAATGCACTACACGAGTCCACCACTGCCTCGCGCACCTAACCGAACCAGAGGTGTCTGCCAAGTGTCCCTGGCAACCTTTGGCTGGGACACAAACCAGCGGGGAGAACAGGAGGAAGCCCTGACGCCCCTGCGGTGATGCACCCTCACACATGCCCTGGAAGAGGAGAGCCCAAGGGTGCCGGACAGAGCAGGACGGGCTCTGGAGGGAACACACACTATTAACAGTGTTCCGCCCCTGAGCAGCTCGGGAAGCCTGATCTCATATTCATGCCTTGGCCCTACGAATCTTTCGGGGAGACTGTATTTACAAACATGGATTTGGATACCTGGGTTGGAAACCTAGCCCTGCCACCAATCTGTGGTATGACCTCAGGCAAGCCAATTAACTCTTTAAAGCTCAGCTCTCGGCCTGCACGGTGCGAACATTACATGTATCGATCTGTAAACTCTGCTGTGAGAAGGGAATAAATTATCTGAAGTCCTTAGTGTTCAGAGCACACGTGTTGCCCTAAGAGTTTAGACTTTTGGAGCTAAAAGGAAATGTACAGAACACTTATTCCCACATTCTCATTGAACAGATGAGGAAACCGAGGCCCAGAGGTGGGAAGAGATTATCCAGAACCAGCAAATGGGAGCTCTGGGAACAACACCTCCATCCTGGTTCCTACAGGTCAGGTCACCATCCTAGGGTTAACCCAGAAAGAAAAAGAAGGCCCAGCCTCGAGGCGAACGGCTTCAGCAGCACCAGGTGGACAAAGCAATCGGTTTACTCAGACTGGAAGCTGCAGCTGTCCCTCGAACTTGCTACGTGACTTGAGACAAAGCAATGACGTTCCTCTGCACCCAGGTTCTCCACCTCATGAGCCACGGAAATGGCCAGAGACAAGGATGCGACCTGCCCCAGAGCTGCACGGAGGAGTTGCACGTGCTCTGTGACTTCAATCCAGCCACCCCACCTCAGCCGCAAACCACCCGGGTCACTCTGACTCCTCTCTGCAGATGTTCCTATACTTGCCAACTCAGGGCCAGCCACCCAGTGAGATGAATTCCTTCTGCAGCAGGAACTGAAAACCACCACCACCACCGGAGTTTGTGTCCGACCACCAAGGCACGGACTGACAGCCGCTGCGGGCTGCTGTGCGCTCCTCCACGTCCATGTGGGTCCTGACCTACTTTCCACCTTTGATAGTTGTATGTAAACCTCCTCTATCCTGTGTCTCTATCAGAGCCTTCTCCAGAGAACTGCAGCCCAGAGAAAGATGCCTAAAAAGGTGGTGAACTGCATGGGTGGGTAAGGACAAGGAGGGTGGTGATGGTGACAATACCTAACAACTAGTGTTCCATTTTCTGTGCCAGGTACAGCACTCAGCATCACCTCATTTAATCCTTGCGAGTCTAATGACATGCGCGTTGTTAGAACCCTCACTCTGCAGATGAAGAACTTGAGACTATCAAGTCAGACAAGGAGAAACATAGTGCATGTTCTTGAGTGCCGCATAACCTCCCCTGTCCCTGATGTCCTTCCCTGAAGAACAAGGAATGTGATGGGAAGATTAGGACCTTTCCAACTCCAAATGTCCTTCTACATCCTGTGAGATAGATAACAAGAGGCACAAACTCTATCAGTGGTCAGGGGACAAAGAGAAACCTACCCAGTCTCATTACACTGCCAAAGGCCAACTTTCCTTCTTTAAGCCGGGCAGTGGAATACCTAGGCTGAAAAATACTATCAAGTCTGGGAGGGTCGGTGGATGGGTTGGTTGGTGGCCTGAACTACATACAAGTGCATAGAATTAGGTTAATCATAAGTTCTGATCTCATGATTGGTCCTAGCATGATCTGCTATTATGTATTTGGTCATTTCTATAACATAGGCATTTTTTTTAGATTCCACATATAAACAATACCATACAGTATGTCTTTCTCTACCTGGTTTCTACACTTAGCATAATAGCCTCCGGGTTCATCCATGTTGTCACATATGTTGGGATTTATATTTTTATTGCCTGAATAATTTTCCATAGTGTATATGTATAGTGCTTTCTTTATCCATTCCTCTATCAACCAACATTCACAACATCTCTTGGCTATTGTGAAGAATGCAATGAACATGGAGGTGCAGATATCTCTTCACCATACTGGTTTTAGTCCCTTTGTCTATGTACTCAGGAGTGGAACTGCTAGATCATATGGTAGTCCTACTTTTTATTTTTTTGAGGAGTCTCCATACTGTTTTCCATAGCGGCTGAACCAAGTTACATTGCCACCAACAGTGCAGGAATGTCCCCTTTTCCTCACATCCTCATCAACACTTGTCTCTTGTCTTTTCAATAATAGCCATCCCAACAGGAGTAAGGAGCTGTCTCACCACAGTTTTGATTTGCATCTCCCTGATGATTAATGATGCTGAGTAGTCCCTTTTAATATATCTATTGGTCACTTTCATGTCTTCTTTGGAAAAATGTCTATTCAGGAATGACAGAAAATATTTGCAAACCATATCCCTGATAAGAGGTTAATATCCAAAATATATAAGGAACTTTTATCTCAATAGAAACAGACAAATTGATTTTAAAATGGGCAAAGGAAGTGTATGTGGTTATTTTCAATAATGTATTTAGTAGCCCTAGCCCACCACTCAAAGATACAGCCTTATATCTAATTATATGAGCACCCATCTCATCCTGCCTTTCTCCATCGGAGATAAACATCAACCTAAATCTTGTGTTGTAAGTTCCTTGTTATATCATATAGATACATCCATATGACTTCTTTTAAAGTAGTTTTATCATAGTTTTTATTATCAAGTTGGATGAAAATGTGAGTGCTTGCTTTTCAAACCCTTGATATTAAGTTGCTAAGATTCACCCATCCTATTGAAAGTCCCGGAATTTCATTGCTTTGACTACTGTACAAGATTAAACTGGGAAAATGTATTCATACGCATTCCTTCAGATGGGCATTTGGGCTGTTTCCAGGCGTTTGCTATTATGAACAGTACGGCTATGAACATTGTTTTACAAATCTTTCTGCTCTTCTTCTATAGAAGTGTCCTGGCTATTGTCATCCCTTCACTGTTTCATATAAATTTTAGAATTATCTTAATAAAGTTCCGTGGAAAGAGTGGGGAAAAAGCATGCATGTTGCAATTTTCACAGAATCCATTCTCTCTCCAGAACCTTTGAGGAGAGGAGCCTCTGTGGTGCAGGGGCGCCCCTTCCGTGGGCTTTTGCGTCCCAGTTTCAGTAACTTGCATCGACTGCAGCCCAGAAACATTACACGGAAAATTTCAGAAATGAGCAAATCGCACGTTTTCAATTGTGTGCTATCCTTACTAGTCTGATGAAATCTCAAACGACGGCCCACTCCACCTGCCCCGGGAATGAATCGTCCCTTGGCCCGGTGTGTCAGCACCGCAATGTCCCCCTCCCATCCATCCCCCAGTCGCCCGCTTGCTTACCAGACTGGCTGGCGCAGCACCGGGGGCTTGTGCGCAAGACACTTATTTTATTCGATAATACCCCCAAAGCACAGAGTAGTGACACTGGCAATTCAGCCATGCCAAAGAGAAGCCGTAGGGTGCTTCCTTCAAGGGAAAAGGTGAACTTACTTCATAAGGAAAGAAAAAGACGGTATGCTGAGGTTAGTAAGAGCTACAGTAAAAATGAGACTTCTATCCATGAAATTGCACAGAAGGAAAAATGTATGCTAGTTTGCTGACTGTCATTGTTGCATGTTATAATGTTATCATTGTTAATCTCTTACTAAGTTAAACATTATCATAGGTATGTATGAATGTATGTATATATAGAAAAAAGCATAGTATATATAGGAATTGGCATGATGTGTGGTTTCAGACACACACTAGAGGTCCTGGAACTTATCCCTTATAGGTAAGGGGTGCTACAGTGTATCAAGAATTCATGAATGTGGTATGCCTCTCCTAAATATCTCATTAATTTAGGTGTTCTTTGATATCCCTCTAATTAAGCTTATATCTTTTTTATAAGCCTGACACACACAGGGTGGGGCAAAAGTGGGCTTACAGTTGTATGTGAAACAGTTTATTCTTGTATCATTTTCCACTCCAACAACTATAAACCTACTTTTGCCCCATCCTGTATTTTGGATTTCTTTCTAATCCCTTAAAATTCTCTACTACAATTTTAGCTTCTTCTCTTTACCTATCAACTTTTGTACCTTGTAACTTTTTCAACTCTAAATGTATGCTAATTATAATGACTTTTTAAATACAAAGCCTGCCTGGTCTACAATAAGCAGGAATGTTTTTCATTTTCGGTAGTGGGTGGAAGGCTTTGGAACTAACACTTTCATAGAAGGTAGATGGCATCTTTTATGACTTTGGCTCTAATCCCCGCACTGCCGTTGTGGGCACTGTGGTTGTCTGTGAAGCTCTTGGCCTTCTCTGAGCTTATTACCCGTGATAGATTATCTCAAAATGCCTACCATTAAGATCTTCCCTCCACATACACAAGTCATTTCCCCCATTGAGAGGGAAGCTATTTCTCCACCCCTTGAACCTGGCCCGGTCTGTTGTTTCTTTGACAAACAGAAATATTAAAATGGATACCATGTAATTTCCAAAGATAGGTCATCAGAAGCCTTGTAGCTTCTATCTAGGTTTCCTGGGAGTGCCCACTCTGGAGAGGCTCCGGCCATTAAACCACCACGCTGTGAGGAAGCCTATGCTAGTCACATGGAGAGATTAAGAGATGATACCCATGATGAGGATGTGGAGAAAAGGGATGTATCATGCATCATTGCTGGGAATGCAAGTTGTGCAGCCACTAATTTAACATAAAAAATGAAACTGCCGCCCTGGCTGGTGGCTTAGTGGATAGTCACCAGCCTGCGAACCCAAAGGTCACCGGTTCGATTCCCAGCCAGGGCACCTAACCAGGTTGCAAGCCAGGTCTCCAGCCAAGTCCGTAGCTGGAGGCAGGTGAAAGGCAACCATACGTTGATGTTTCTCTCTCTCTCTTCCTCCCTCCCTGCCCTTCTCTCTGAAAATAACGAATAAAATCTTTAATTAAAAAAAAAATGGAACTACCTGATTACCAGTAAGTCTATTTCTGGGTATATACTCAAAGAAACCCAAAACCCCAACTCTAAAAGGCATAACCACTATGTTCATTGCAGCATTATTTACAACAGGGAAGCAACCCAAGCATCCAACAACAGATAAGTGGATAAAAATGGTGTGGTACGTACACAATGCAATGTTACCTGGCCATGGGAATGAAATCTTACCTTTTGCAATACATGGGTGGACCTAGAGGGTACTAAGCTAAGTAAGGTCAGAGAAAGATAAGTAGCAAAACAAACCGGAAACAGGCTTGTAGATGCAGAGAACTGACAGTCGCCAAAGGGGAGGGGTGTGGGGGAACTGGGAGAAGGGACTAAGAAGTATGCATTGGTAGTTCTGAAATAGTCGTGGGGATGGAAAGCACGACGTAGGGAAAATGGTCAATAACATTGTAGTAACTAAGTCTGATGCCAGGTACTTGAAGTATCAAGTATCACTCTGTAAAATATGTGCTTATCTAATCACTATGCTGTACACTTGAAACTAATATAAAATAATACTGAATGGCAAAAAACAGATACCAAATCAACCTTTAGCTCCTCCAGTCATCCCAGCTCAAGCAGGAGAAGGGAGGGGTTGCCCATCGATTCTAGTCATAGATGCGATCTGAATACAACTTTGTCATGAGACGGCTAAAAAGAACTACTCAGCGGACCCTAGTCAACACACAAAATCATGAGAGAGGGAAATAAACTGTTGATTGAAGCCACTGAAAATTAAACGGCTTACTACCAATTAGAAACAAAAAGCAACAGATAACCGAAACTAGTGTTTTTTAGACAGTTTGGTAGACTTGTAGGGTTGCCAAAAAAACCTCTGTCAGGGGATAGATTGGCTTTGTAAGACTCTAGGTGGTCCTTATCACTCCTTTCGCCAGGAAAGCTCTTTTTTTTCTCTCCTATCATTGCTGTCCCACAAATTTCTTTTCAAAAAGAAAAGGAAGATCAGACAGACAGTGCTAATGCTATCAATCTGATAAATCCCAGACCAGATGATCTGTAGGTTTCCATCTATCATTTTTCTTTCAATAATATTATCTTTCAATGATAATATCACTAGATATCATCCAAAGAAAAAGCAATTATGAGAGTGACAAATGAGAAATGGCAGTGAGAATTCAGAATGTTTGACCTAACGGGGGCGGGGGGGGGGGGGATGAGGCGGTGGGAACTGAACTGTTCTAATAATGAGATGATCCGTGTTGTAAGGAGGTGAGCTCCCACCCAACCACCCCCCTCACTCCCTGCTGAAAGCCTACCTCCACTGCACTATTTGAACCTAGGTCATATCCCTTACACTGAATTCAAGACCCACTTTCAAGTTTTTGCCAATACGATTATTATTCACTCAGTATTTCCTTTACATTAGACTCCTTTTTCATATAAGTAAGTTCAGGGTTGATTTTCCCTCGGTACACACCAAAATATATGCACACTTATTAAAATGATATTTAACTGTGGACTGATTAAAATCATATTTGTCAAAACACTGGACCAGATGACTCTTGAACTCTATGTGTCAAACAGTCTTCAAAATAGATTAGCTTATTCAAAATCGCATGCGTTTCACAGGCCTTAATCAGTTTCCCCATTCACTTCAAGGTCCCTTTCAGGTCCTCATCTGCATCCCTAAACTTCCTCTTGTTCTCTGTATTAACCCACCCCCATGGGTGCAACTCTCAGATCCCTTTACACACACATCCAGGCCTCATACAAAGCACGCTACATGGAGCCTGGATACTAACTGGTTTGAAGATAAAATAAAAGGAAACACCTATTGAGCCTCGTGCTGTGGGTTTCTCTCGTTTACATGTCTGGTTCCTTTTAGCTCTTGGTCATATAATGACAAAGAATGATAAATGAGACGCCTGTGAAGATCCCACTTTTGGAAAAATGTCAACTCCATCTTGCCAAAAGCTAATCATGTGGCAGCCTTAGAATAAGAAAGGGAGAGTCCCAGCTTAGTTTTCTGGAGTGAAATTAATTGTGAGACTTCAACTCTTTCCAAGTCTCGGGGCGCTCATGCCTTTCCCCCTGAGAGGTAGTTATAAATGATTTTTGCCCTTTCTGTGCTGAGTAATGTTACAAAACTTCACAGCCTGGAGAGGAAGTAGAATGCTGGAATCCAGCTGACCCGCCTCCAGGCCCCAGGCGTGCTCCTGGGCTGACCCCTCCTGCTCCGAAACTCATCGGTGTTCTCTGTGCCCTTCATTTCTTAGCCTTGACCACCCATTGAGCTGAGTTCTGTGGTTTTTCACATAGCATCGAGAAGCTGTTAAAATTGCCTGTGCAAGAATCTTCTCAGCTAAATAGGCCTGAATCTTCACCTGCTTAAGAGACTCTTAAGCATTTTCCGTATCCCGGCTAAATAAGACATTCATTTTGAATTCATTAATTCAATAGACATTTATCAGTTCCTGTTACGTGCTGCACAGTGTATGAGACCAGTGATACATCAGTGAATCAAGTACTCTAACTTCAATTAGCTAACGGGTATCGAACCAAATAAGTAAGTGACAGGTCAATGCCCCTCTACCACCTCCAATTGCTGGTGCCATGTATAAAAATGTATAACTGTAAAAACTCAATAAAAACAGAAATACCCCCTTGAAATGAAGAACCAAATTACATATTGAAAAAGCACACCATTTTCAAACAAAAATTGGTGCCCAAGTATCAAAATCCAGGTGCTAATGCATATGTGTATATGCATATATTACGTATATATTATATATTTTCTATATTATTTTCTTCTAAGGCAAAAACCACATGGTCCAACAGTTCTCTACAACTGCCATTGCCAAAAGGTAATTAAGGGATACGTACAAAGTGCTAAGAGAAACAAAGTATGACTTTAAAAACATTACATCCTACGAAATCATCTTTCAAGGATAAAGGCATTTTTTTAACATGCAAGAATTCAGGGCATATAAAATCTGCAAATCCTTCTTGAAAAAAAAAATTATGTAAAATGAAATCCAAACAATGAAGATATGAGTGGAAATCTGGTTACGATAAAATTAATGCACCATCTGAAGTCCAAAGATACAGAGTTTTGAGGGAATTGAATTCAATGCACACTTATTGACTGACCTCACTCAGATTGAGAGCAAGTAAGCAACCTTAGATATTATCATTTGACTTGTCCCTCATGAATATACATGGCTTGATTCTGTCATCAAAATTTTATTTCCCAAAAGTACAATGAGGCACACAGGATACATACAGAAGATAAATATCAATTATATCTTAATAAAACTGGAAGATAGGAACAAAATTAAAGTAAATGAAAATATCTGATAAAAAAATAAACAATAAAAAGTATCTATAGCCCTGGCTGATGTGGCTCAGTGGATTGGTGCCGGCCTGTGAACCCAAAGTTGGCTGGTTCGATTCCCTAGTCAGGTCTCCAGCCAGGTCCATGGCTGGAGGCAGGTGAAAGGCAACCATACATTGATGTTTCTCTCCCTTTCTGTCTCCCTCCCTGCCCTTCTCTCTGAATAAAAAAAAAAAAATTAAGTATCTATAAATATGTGGCCCACAGATTGCAAGTCTGTAACTTGTTTTCCGAAATTCTCTAACTCCGACATGTCATGATTTTTTTCACTTAAGGTCGAGGTGGAGGGTGAACGTGCCAGAGAAACACTCTGCCATCGGTGGTCCCGCAACCTCCGTTCCTACCTCGCTCTGCGCCGTGCGGACGAGCTCTTCTCATCCTTCTCCGGAGAAACGTGCTGTGTGCAAAGCATCACGCTCAGTGCCGTGGAGCGATTCAAAGCGGATCCATGGGGGTTGCACTCTACTCAGAAGATTGCACCTTTGGGATTTATTGTGCAAATAGAATGCGCTTGGAGTTCTGATTTTAACAACAACATAACCCTAGAAGTTTATTGCAAACAAATCACTTTCACATCCCTTGTCTCATGGGATGCTCGTATCAACTGGGAATCACAGAAGTTGAGATTAGTATTCCCATCGCACAAGCCAGCTTGACAATGATGGGACACTCATCTAAGGTCACAGAGCTAATAAGTAGGAGATGGACTCAGAATCATTACTTCTGACTCACGATTCTTTGATTTGTTTTTTCCTAATGCACCATACTGGCTTGCCCGATCCAATCAATGTACACATGGGCAGCTAGAGTCAGGCCTACAGTCCCCTTTCATGGAGAGAGAAGCATGTACGCCAGATGGGACTTCAATTCACAGCCTTATTCACTTACACTCTGCGCCCAAAACACCAGCTATGTTAGCTATTGCTATTACAGTTATAAATCTGAGATCTAAGCTTTTTCAACATCCTTGTGCTATCAGTAGGACTTTGAACCAGAATTACTAGATTTTAAGAAATCATATTTCTTAAGAGTCTGGTGCTGTGACAAGGTCCTAGACCATGGCAATTACTCAAGATACAATTATTATTGGTTGAAAAGTGTTACCGATTACTGCTTTCATCCAATAGGAAGTAACGTAGCCTGGACTTACTTTCCCTCCTGAGTTGCACTACATGGTCCAGGCCATGTCCCAGGCCAGGCAGGCGGGAAGAGCCCTGGGGACTCGCTGATGGAGAAAACTCAGTGGAGACATTGGGCAGAGCAGAGTGTCTCCAGTCCACAGGTCAGAGAGCAAGAAAGGTGAGCTGAGGAGAGGGAATTTCAGAGACGGGCAGATGGGCCTCAAGTACTCAACAGAAGGCTGATCAACAGTGATGGAACTACACAAGGCCAGGGAAGCACCTGACAAATTAGAAGAAACAATGCTCAACGCTGATAGACGACTGGGAGAGAACCATTTCCCACCAGCCAAACTGGAAAATCTCCATTTATGGGGTATTGTCTAGGTAATTCAGAAGGGTCGTGCCTTGGAGGTAAGAGATAATAAGCCCTAGAGTCAAATTTTCTGATTCTTTTTGGCTTTTAAGTTTTTGCTAGGTGAGAGCAAACAGGTTCTAAGAACCTTAACTAAATTTCCCAAAACGCAGCTCAAGAATATTTAGAATGATACACAAATATTCAGCACCTAACAAAGTCAAGCTTGCAGTATCTATTATCCATCCAATCGAAATTTACCACCAAGCATGCAAATGAGCAGGAAAACATGACCCATAATGAGGAGAAAACAACAAAACCAACCTAATACTGTCATAGATGTTAAAATCAGCAGACTAGCATGTTGAAACTATATTCTATATGCACAAAAACTAGAAGAAAAAAAAAAAGATTATTTAGTGATGTGGCAGAAATCTTCAAAAGACTAAAATCAAACTTCTAGATGTGAAAACTATAATATCTGAGATGAAAAAATACACTGAACAGGATTAATCACAGATTAGGCATTGTAGCAGAAAATATTAGCAATCTTGTATAGCAAGCTTACTTGGATAAAAGGAAACAGAACAGGATATTCAAAACCAAACCAAACTGTAGGTAGCCTAACACCCATGCTCTGTGGGTTCCTGAAGAGGGTGGTGAGAAAGACCAAAAGTAATTTTGAAGAAAATGGCCAAAATGTAGCTATAGTTTAGGAAAACTATAAACCAACTACATTAGTTCACCAAGGCTGCCATAACAAAGCACCACAAATTGGTTGGCTTAAACAACAGAAATTTCTCACCTCACATTGCTGAGGCTGTGAGGAGAACCCATTCCTTCCCTCCCCACTCAGCTTCTGGTGTTTGTTGATACACTTTGGCATTCCTCAGCTTACAGAAGCATCATCTCCATCTCTACCTTCATCTTCACATGTTATTTTCCCTGTGTGTCAATCTCCAAATTTCCCACATTTATAAGGATACCAGTCATATTATATTAGGGCCTACCCTAATAAAATCATATTAACTACTTATATTTTCCAACAATCTTACTTTCAAATAACGCCATATTGTGAGGTACTGGGGATGAGGACTTCAACATATTAATTTTGTAGGCACACAATTCAACCCATAACATACAGAGACCTGAGAAGCTCAGCAAACCCCAAGCACAAAAATAAGAAATAAATTTTTAAAAATAAGTAAACTACACTGAGGCATATCAGAATCAAATACTCTAAACATAAAAAGAAAAATCTGAAAAGGAACCATCACATGCACAGAAACAGAAATAAGGATGGCTGCAGATGCCTCATCAGAATACAAGCAAGGCAACTGTAGATCAGTTACGTTTAGATGACCAATCTAGTATTGTCTAGCAAAAATCACGAAGAATGAAGATGAAATAAAGACTCTTTCAGACAAACAAAATCTGAAAGAAGTTACCATCAGCAGACCTGCCCTATAAGACCTGTTAAATAAGGGAAGCCCTCAGGCAGAAGAACAATAATGGCAAATGGAAAAATACAATCGATAGGAAAGAATAAAGAGCACTGAAAATGGTTATCGTGTAAGTAAATGTATGAGCTATTGTTCTTATTATTTAAATTTCTTTAAAAGCTAATTGACTTTTCAAACAAAAATTATTGTGGCGCTTGTAACAAGGAATAGTAAAATATAAGACAGCATTAGCACAGAGACTGGGAGAGGAAAATGAAAGTGTACTATCGTGAGTTTCTTGTACCATATGTGAAGTAACATAGCCTCAACTGAAGGTTATAAATTAAAGACACACAATAAAACCCCGTAAAGCAACTTCTAAAATAGCAAAACAAAGAATGATGGCTTATAAACTTAAGATATCATTAAAAATAACCCAAAGGAAGGCACAAATAAAGAGGGAAAGAGGGACAAATAACAGAGGAGACAAATTTTTTTAAATAGTAAGAAAACAGATTTAAATCTGATGTCAATAATCATATTAAGTATAAACAATCTGGTCCCCAAAGAGATTGTCAGATTGTATTTAAAAAAAAAAAAAAGCAAGACCTATCTATTTGCTGCCTATAAGAAACCTTTTAAAATGTAAAGACATAGATGGGTTAAAAGTAAAAGGATGGATAAAAATATACCATGCTAATATGAAAAGAAACCTGGAGTGGTTATTGATATCATACCAAATATTTTCTAGGGAAAATTATATTACCAGAGATAAAGAAAGTCACTTCAGAATGATTAAGGGGTAAATTCATTAAGAGAACATAGCAATATAAACTATTTATGCATTTAGGAACAGAACTTCAAACTGCAAGCAGCAAACACTGGCAGACCCACAAGGAGAAACAGATAAATGCACAATTATAGTCAGAGACTTCAGTACCCTTATTGAAATTACCCAATAATTCATAAAACAAGTAGACCCAATCCAGTAAGGATATAGGCAACTTGAACAAAATTGTCCAGCAACGTGACCTAAAGGGCATTTATAAAATATCCCAACCCAAACAGCAGAGCACATGTTCTATTCAGATGGACATAGAACATTTTTCAAAACATAGTATATTTGGGGCCATAAAAGAAGTCACAATAAATTTTAAAGCATTCAAGTCATATAAAAAAATTAAATTAGAAATCAATACAGAAATGTATCAAAAAATACCTAGAGGTCTGGGAAATAATTAATATGCTTCTAACTAACTCATGTGTCAAAGAGAAATCAAAATGGAAATTAGCTATTACATATAAAGTTGCTATGAATATTTGAACAGGATAAGATTAAAAACACATCAAAATTTATAGGTTGCCACTAAAGCAATACTTAGAAATGAATAGCATTAAATATCTATAGTACTAGAAAAGGAAAAAAATCAATTACCTACTTCCACTAGATAAGAAATAAAAACCAGAGCAGAAGCCAATAGAAAAAAAAAAACAGAAAATTAATAAAACCAAAACCTTCTCCTTTAAAAAGATCAATAGAATTGATAAATTTCTAGTCAGACTGATGATCAGTAGGTAAAGAGAGAACTCACAAACTACAAAATCATGAGTGAAAGGAGTGATAGTATAGATTTATTCCATAGATATTAAAAAGGAAATAGGGGAATGTTATAAGCTTTATGCCAATAAGTTTTATCATTTGATGGAAGAGGCAAATTCCTTGAAAAACAAACTATTAAAGTTTATTCAAGAAGAAATAGATAACCTACACTGCCATTATCTGTTAAGTAAACTGAATCTATAGTTAAACCCTTCAGACAAAAAGAGAAAAGCCCACCTCCTTGCTCAGATGACTCCACTGGTAAATTCTACCAAATATTTAAAAACTGATACCCATCCTACACAAACTCTTTCAGAAATCTGAAGAGGAGGAAATACTTACCACTTCATTTTATGAGATCGGCATTACTCTAATACCAAAATTAGTCAAAATCATAACAAGAAAGAAAACAATCAATATCCCTTATATACTGGATGCAGAACTTAAGAAAATTTTAACAAATCTGAGCCCTGGCTGGTAGCACAGTGGTTAAGGCGCCGGCCTGCGAACCCAAAGGTCGCAGGTTCGATTCCCCAGCCAGGGCACATAACCAGGTTGTAAACCAGGTCTCCAGTCAGGTCTGTGGCTGGAGGCAGGTGAAACGCAACCGTACATTGATGCCTCTCTCCCTCTCTCCCTTCCCCTCTTTCTAAAAATAATGAAATAAAATCTTAAAAAAAAAAAATTAAAAAAAGAAAATTTTAACAAATCTAATCCAGTAACACAAGTATGTAAAAAGGACAACACAACATGATGTGTCCTGGAAATATAATCATGCATTTATATAAGGACTTGTACACAAATATTCATGGCAGTTTGATATGTGACAGCTAAAAACTGGAAAGAAGCCTAATGTCCACCCACAGGACAAATTCCATGTAAGGGAATGCTACCTGGCAATAATAGAGAATGAGGTATTGATGTATACACCATCATAGATGAATCTCAAAATAACTATGCTGAAAGAAGCCAGATTGGAAAATAAGTACATACTTTATCATTGTATTTACACAAAATTCTAGAAAATGCAAACTACTTCGCAGTGACAGAAAGCACCAAAAGTGGGAGCCTGGGGTTGGGGAAGAGAGGGAGGCAGGTAAGAATAGGGCAACAGAAAGAAGAGATCAAAAAGGGGCCCTGGCTGGTGGCACAGTGGATAAGGCGCTGGCCTGCAAACCCAAAGGTCGCTGGTTTGATTCCCAGCCAGGGCACATAACCAGGTTGCAAGCCACGTCTCCAGGCAGGTTCATAGCTGGAGGCAGGTGAAAGGCAACCAGACATTGATGTCTCTCTCCCTACTCCTCTCTCTAAAAATAAAATCTTTATAAAAAATGGTGTGAGGAACCTCTCTGAGCGACAAGTACATTCATTATCTTGGCTGAGGTCATGGTTTTACAGGTGTGCACATCCACCAAAAGGTGTCACACTCTAACTTCAAATATATGCAGCTTGTTATGTGTCAGTTATACCTCAATAAAGAGGTTCTAAACAACAGATCCATTCATGACCACACTCCAGGTCATAAGGGCCCATTGTAAACAGGATAAAATGCTACATATCAAGATCATTAAAAAACCAAGACGTGCGAAGTTTGCAAAAGTCATACATTAAGGTTACAGCAGTACTGAACTGGAAGCCATCTAGACGTGCGAAGTTTGCAAAAGTCATACATTAAGGTTACAGCAGTACTGAACTGGAAACCATCTAATCTGTACTCCACTTGGGGGAGTGAGTTGATTTGATCAGTTGTTGCCAATTCTCCTTCTAACATCAAGGCTTCGCAAAGTAGGTTCTGAATTATACTGTCTATGGGGGGTGGGGGAGAGGCTAGTGTAATGCAAAAAAAGAAAAAGAAAAAGAAAAAAAGGTTCTGTGATCAAAAGGAGGGAAAAGTCCAAACCCAACCTAGGTTCTTTATTACAGAACTTTGCCAATGTGCATTTTAACTCGGTAGGGCCATGATGTGTACACAGCATTTTTTGGATATATTGGTTCACAGAGCCCTTGAATTCCTAGGCCTTTTCCCAGGAGTGGCCCCCATCTAGCATTATATGGACACTCTTTTGAGAGCATTTGCAGGCTCCTCCGTGTCCTCTGGCTCCTGGCTGGATAGTCTAAATGGAGGGAGATCAAAGGTAGACATCAAATAAGGGCTGATCATAGGCAATTGGCTGTTCCCAATAGTTCACACAAAACATGAGACTTCAGAGGCCAAAAATAAAGTGCCTCTGCCATTTCCATTGCTTCATTGTTTCAGGACATTGACATGAAAGATTCCTGCTCGGCATGACGACACCATGAGCACGGATAATACATCAGTAGTGGGCTGTGCTCAAAACTGCAACAGACTCAGCAGAGAAACAAAAAGAGCCCATCAGGACAGAGAGAAGGGAGGGGACCTGGGAATCATCTCTGTTAAGAGGGGTGGTCCCACCACCAACAGCTACATCTCCAGGGACCCCATTTATCACCATCACCCCCCACTTCAAGCGCAGAGTTCACAGTCTAGGGACCTCCATCCATCCTTCAGTTGACAAATGGCATCATCAATCTTCCTTTCACCTCGGAAAAGGGCCACAGCTGAGCCAGAAGAGCCCTGCCTGAGTCTCTCTCCGCCTCCCGCCTCTTCAGCCTGGGCACCATTCTTCTCGGGGGTTAAACAAAACCTAACTGTTCCTTCCACTTGATGGTAAAAGAGCCTGACCTCCTCCCAAAGGAGCTGGGGGCTCACACCCAGTAGACAGGCCAGAGGGAAAGACTCAACAATGCAGGGGGCAGAAGAAAGCACATGAATATTCAAGCATGGGCAGGGGTACTGCGAGCCAATGCAAAGGGAAGCCTCACTGCTCCCTCCCATTCCTAAGAGCTATGAGGACCAGCCAGGTAGCCCCAGTCCTCCAGACTTCCAGCATTAAGCAGACAGAACTTCAGCAGCCAGAGGCTGCCCAGAGCCAAGAATAAATAGTGGGAAGCCCCCTCTATTCCTTCCTCCTGGGCTTTTCTGAAGATTAGGGTTTGAACTGCCCTGTCCACATGAGTTTGGGGTCATCTCCCTAATTCTGAAAATAGAAAAATTATGCAGAGATGAGACTTCCCCAAATACACGTACCAGGTAAGTTGTAAAAACCACAGCTAGGACCTAACCCCCTAACTCCACAGTCAGTATACATTCCTCTCAATGGACCAGAGGCTTCTAATCTTAAGGCCAGAGGACCTCTGGGTTTGTAGGTAAAACTTCAGAGAGACGTGCATACTTCTCAGAAGAGGTCTCCAAGTGTGTATTATCTACCCAAACAAGTCAATAATTGAAATTAAAAACTATTGCCTGCAACTGGGAGTAATTCGGTTCCACAGCAGAAGGGATAACAGAAAAAAGTTGGACCGAACTATCGGGTGCTAGTTTTAGGGACAGAAGCACAAATGAACAAAAGTATTTGGAGGAGGGGCACTGGTAGGGCTGCTCTGAGAAACAGCGAATGTTGGTTTGCTCCCTCCCATCCCCTCTTTCAACTTGCAAACCTAGTCCTCATCCCTTTCTTCGTGTGTCCCCATAAACAAAATACATCTGTGCCATCCTGGCTGGCCGGCTTAGCTGGTTGGAGCGTTATCCTGTGCACCAAAAGGCTGCGGGTTTGAGTCCTTGTCTGGGCACGTACCTGGCCTGTGGGTTTGATCCCTACTTGGGCACATGCAACAGGCAACCCATCGGTGCTCCTTTCTCACATTGATCTCTCTCTTTCCCTAAAGTCAATAAACCTATCCTTGAGTGAGAATCTAAAAAATACATCTGTGCCATATCCCATACCCTTCAAGTTCTTCGAAACCCAGTTCATGCTCAAGTATTAATGACTTACTGAGGTTTTGGTTCACAGGGACCCCCGTTGCCTTAAACAAGTGATTAACGGTGATTAACGATGATCAACGTGGCAGCCTGGCTCAGGAGCCATTAGGGCAGCCGAGAAAGCCCTTTCAGGGCTGCTCAAAGGCGGAGTTCATTCCTGAAGTCCAAGCCAGGGTGAAAAGAATGCTTAATCAAAATTATCTTTGAAAAGCCCATAAATCTCTCATAATTAAAACACAGTAAACATGAACCTCTGTAGCAACACTGGATGGAAATATATGTAGACAATTAGGCGTGCTCTGTGTACAAATTCAATTGTTAGCCCTGGCTGGTGGCACAGGGGATAAGGTGCTGGCGTGCGAACCCAAAGGTCGCTGGTTCGATTCCCAGCCAGGGCACATAACCAGGTTGCAAGCCAGGTCTCCAGTCAGGTCCGTAGCTGGAGGCAGTTGACAGGCAACCATACATTGATGTCTCTCTCCCTCTCTGCCTCTCTCCCTTCCTCTCTCTCTCTCTGGAAATGATTAATAAAACCATTTTTTAATAAAATAAAAATTCAATCTTTAAACATTGCACACCCTGTGTGGCAAACTGTTCACACACACGGGAACCACAGAAATCAAGACCAGCTAAATCCATGTCTTTTCCTATCTCCCACCTCAGTTTACTCTGGGCCACCCCACCCCGGGCGCAGTGGTGGGCAGAAGCTGCCTTGCTACTTAAATTGTCCTTTTGTCTCACATACATGTCTTTGTTGTTGATATTCTTTGAGTTTTGTTTTGTTTTGTTTTGTTTTTGTCCATCTTAGCAAGGCACATTGTTAGGTCTGTAAGATGGGTCTCTAAAGCAATTCCACTTGGACAGAGTGTGTTGTGGGGTTTCTGCTCACATTTTGTTGTTGTTGTTCTGCTCATATTTAAAAGGCTCTTATAATGGTGCCTTTTAAAAAGAGACGTGATTGTGACACTTCTTTTTAAAAGGCACCATTATAAGAGGTCTCATATGGGTCCTTAGAGGAGAGAATTTATCAGTTCTCTTTTCCTGTCTAATTTCTTAGGAAGGTAGGGGACTGAGTGGTGAAGTCATGGAATGGAACCAGGGGAGCCTCGGTCAAAGAAAGGACATGGGCTGATCGTTAGGAGACAGGAGTTAGCGTCCGATTTTGTCAGTGACTCACTGGGGAGCGAGCTCCCAGGGCGCCTTACCCTCTCTTCTCAGTATCTTCATCTACACAAGGGGGAGATTGATCCTGAGGGGCCCTCGGTTTCTTCCCAGCTCTGAAATTCTGTGCTGCTGGCGCAGCTCTGCCACTGGCTGGGTAACTGGGCCAACAGCATACCCCCCAATTCTAGCTGTGTGACCCCGTGCCCCACTTAACCTCACCTCTGGAGGACAGAATAGAGGTTCTGACTTCACAGAATTAAGGAGCTGATCTCCCTAAAGAACACAAACAGCACAAACACGTAGTAAGTGATGAAATACGCAGCAGCCAGTTTTACAAGGAAATAAGAGCATTGGGTCGGTTGAGCCTTCCGTCTCCTTCAGCTCCACTCTCCCCTGGGTCCACCGCCCATTTCCTGGTCGATCATGTTGTCAATTGTGGGTTAGCAGCAAGTGTCACTGAGAATCAGTCACTTGAGTTGATTGTGCCAGGAGCACACGGAAATTTCTGCCCTGGTCTGAAAAACTCCCCATTACGCAGCATCATTTTGCAGGGACAGCCCCACCCCAAGAATTAGAGGTTGGGATTCTAGTCACCGTTGATCACGACGTGTGACCTGAAAACTCAACCTGGCTCTGTCATTACCTGTAGAAGACCTCCCGTAAGGAGCACAGATGTGTCCCAAGTTGGGGAGTTATTAAATTTCTCTGACCCAGGCCTATTAGTCACTCTAAAGCTCTCCACAGGGAGTGGGGTATGGAATTCGCCAGGACAGCCATCCTACAGCAAACCTGTGATGAGCTGCCTGACCCTTCCGTCAACCCCATGAGAGATGTGAACAGCAGGTGTCCCCATCACACATGGCCCAGGGGTGGGACATGATTTGCACAGGTCACAGAGCAAATGGGCAGGCACAGTGGCAAGAAGGCAAACCCCATTCTCTTAACCCCAAATTTCATTCTTAGGCATTTATTTTATTTCCCCCGTCCCTGAACAGAAAGAATCCTTGTCCCCCGCCCCGACCCTTCAGTCTAAAATATCTCAGGGTCGCTATGGTGACTGGAAACCTTGCAATGACCCAAGTCATGGGGGCCACGCATTCCCGACATCCTCAGCATTCACATGATCCCTGACCTCTGCCTTAGTCTGAGTCTTCCCAGATCTATGGAAATAATGCTGACACCCCACCCCCAACCTACCTCCAACCCCATAAAAGAAAAATGGGTTGGATGTCTGCCCTTGCTGACCAATTGCCCAGCTCCTGAAAGGTCACCCGCCCTCTCTGTTCTGCCTGCCTCCGCCCAGCAGGAGGGCCCAGAGGACAGCCTCCCCCGCCTCTGCATTGCTACGCTCCTTTCTCGCCTTCTCCCAATCCAGGCATCGCTGGGAGAGCAGCACCCGGTCCCTCTTCCTCCTGAACCAAAAGCTGCAGGGCAGCCCCGCAAAGCTGGGGGTGGCGGATGGGGGTCGCAGGATCAAGGGTCAAGGGGCCTCCCTCGCAACGCGGCCCCAGGCGCAGCCCAGCAGCCTCCATCTGCCGCAGCCCTGCAGCCACCCAACCCACTGTCCCCTCCGCAGTGCACGCGTGGCTCTCTCGGCACAGAGGTGGAGCTGTGAATGCCCCGCAGCCCCCAGCGACATGGACAGAGTTCCAGCTCCCTCCCTCTTCTCTAGGTGGAAACTGGACTCCTGACAATGAGGCGTGGTCGGAAGTGCATCTGTGATGCAGGAAATCCACGCTACAGAGAAAGAGGGATTCAATGCAGAAAAGGCGAGCATTGGATGAAGCCAGCACCCAGTTAAAATTGTGCAGCGGCAGGTTTGACGTCAACTGCCTCAGCCTCCGGCCGCCGCGCTCTCTGCAGCCCACTCTGCCTCTCCTCCCACTGGAACGCCACGTCTTCTGCTGTCCTCTCTCTTTATCAGACTGCCTCCAGGAAAGGTATCGTGTCTGTCCTTTACAGCAGAGTGGAATGACCATCACTGTGTTGCCTCTGCTATAAACCCTTCCGTGTCCCGCCTCCTCTCTCAGCGTGGAACGGAATGCGGTCCTTCTTTGGGGCCGTAGGAGGAGGTGTGGATGAATGATCAGGAACTGGGGAAGGAGGCAGGGAGTCCTGTTTGTCCTTGAGCAAGATGCTGCACTTCTCTGAGCCCCTGTCTCTCATCTAACCAGTGGGCCTAACAAAGTCAGCTGGAGCTTTTGCACAGGGTGCTTCATCAGAGAATTTGTTGACAAGATTCAATGATCAGAAAGCTGGGCTTCAAGTCACCCACACCCAAGTTTAAATCCAAGTCCTAGCTGTGTGGCCTAAAGCAAGTTACTTCCTCTATCTCTAAGGGCAATTAAATTCTAAGTACTTCACAGGATTGAGAGAAGAACTTAAAAAAACAACAACAACAAAAAAAAAGACAATGAAGCCTGCATAATACAGTGGATAAAAGCATGGACTCTGCAGTCCGATTACATGGGTTTAAGCCCAGCTCTACTAATTACTAGCTGTGTGACCTTGGGAGAGTCACCTAGCCTCTCTGTGCTTCAGTTTATCATCTGGAAAATGCTAATGACAGATTGCTAGTTAGGATTGAATGATTTAATATAAATTCATACATAAAATATTCACAATAGCGCCTGGCACTGGTGCATAATAAGCATTGGCCATTGTTCGGGCTGTTTTTTCAAGTAAAGCCCTTTGTACCATTCCTGACATACAGTGAAGCACTCAGTAAGTGGTGGTCATGATCATCATGTCACTGTGACAATAGTGCCATCTTTATAACAGTGACTGACCCTGATACCCCACCATGTAAGAATGACCCTGGTCCTTAGAAATCAGAATGACAGGGCTGGGACCAAGGCATACTTAGGATTGTCAGTGACTTGCAGAACAGCAGGTAAGGTGCTGGAATCACCTTCGTGTGCAATGTGCCGGGGGTAGAAGGAAGGGAGTTGGAGAAAAAGCAAGAGAGGCAGCTTTGCTCTCAGACGTGGATTCTGCAGCTGTCGGACTCGCCACTTGCATCTGCTCACAGTGTAACAAAGCTCTTATCATTCTGCCGAAGTTGCTGACCAAAAACTCGTTTCTGTACAACGACAGGAACTGCCTCTCCATATCAGAGAATCATGTGTCTTCTCTATGCCATCTCCCCACTTACACACGATGCAACTGAGGACCAGAGAGGGAAAAGGAGTTTACCCAAGTCATACACCTGATGTATGACCAAGTCCAAAATCATATCCACTAGGCCACATAGTTAGAAATTGAAATTATGGCCCAGAAAGTGGCCCATGGGCCCTTAAACAGGCCCTCGCAGGGAAATACACAGAAAGCTGGAGTTTGGAATAACCAGGGGTGCTCTCTACCCTTCACCTGGGTAAGAGGTTTATCCACCCTTCACACGCCCAGCTGTCTTTCCTCAGCTTTGTGCCTGGGTGCTTTGCAGACATGCCCTATTATGTCTAGCCCACATAATTATTTGTCCCCACCGCCCCTTCCCTGAGGGGCCCAGATGTCATGCCATTGGAATCATTGCTACAGGGCTCACCCAGGAAGGGAGGGAGCTTCAGACACAGCCAAGAACGAAGAAAAAGGTTATTCTTTGGCTATCTAAAGATGATCTATCCCCAGATTTATGGCGAATGCCTTGGCTTTTTCTTATTGGCCAGATGGTCCTGGAGTTAATGTGTTTCTAGCCAATAAAATAGAAAAGGGACACAGCTGTAACTGCTGCACTGCTGGCCCTTGTACAGGCTTTACTGCGCAAGATGTTGGGAAAAGCAGCTTAAAATGTTCTGCAGAAGTGACAGTCAATGTCCGTGTTATATCTGCAGGCAACACTGCCCAGGTTGTCCGCAAGCCCCATCCCTCGAACCCGGTCGCTGACACGCACCTCGGCCACACTACAAATTCCAAAGAGAAACGTGGCAAATTCTCTCCCATCCTTCTGTTATGAACGCAGGTAAAATCTAAGCATTGAACAAGCAGTTGCCAAACAGCACTGGGCACAGGATTCCATGAAGGTTATGAAGGCAAATAAAACGGAGTGCCTTCTTTTAAGGCGCTAAGAGGTTAGTAGGGGAGACATAACATGTACTTTCTCAGAATCAAACTGAGCTCTGAAACGCATCTGCTCACTAGCCCTGATGCAGCCTTTAGCGACTTTCCACTAAAATAGCCAGAAGACCGACAAAACACAGAAATTTATAAAAAGGAGTCCGGTAGGAATGTTTACTAATTGCGAGGCAGCTGACATGACTGAAGAAAAACTTACCAAAGCCCCTTCTCAGATGGCCATGCTTCGCCTCATGAATCCCTGTAAAGGTCGTCTCTCCGCTGTCTGCCCTGCTCTGAGACGGGATCGCCACCCCACAGCCACCTCGCTCGCTCATGGATGCTGCCTTCCGAGGTGGCTGGGGCATGGTGCTCGGTACATGGTGCTTGGTACCTGGTGCACAGTAGTCTAACATCTGGTAAAGGACCAAAGGAATGGACAAAACCCTGCCCTGACACACCCATTCTCCCACCACTGCTCCTGGTGCCCCAGTTCTCCATGCTTTGCTGGACAGCAGCTGTGTGGGCGCGGAGCAGGGAGAGCTGGACATGGTCAACTGCATCCTGGAATATGTCACCTTTATCCATTAAGTAACTCATCTGAGAAAGGAAAGAAAGGATTTCTAGGAGCCTTACAGGGGTGGGCAAAAGTAGGTTTACAGTTGTAACATGACTAAATAATGCAATAAATAATCACACAAGAATCCACTCTTTCACATGCAACTGTAAACCTACTTTTTCTGGCCCCTGTATATGCTGAAAATTGGATTTTACTTGTGTTTCATTGATTCAGAGTATCAGGAAGAAAGGTGGAGAGACTAGAAGGAAAGGCCACCTTAGCATAACAGTGTCATAGGTCATAATTTCCCTGTTTTACCCTATTAACACTTGGAGCTACACACTTCCTTCTTGTTTGGAGGGTCTTGCACATTGTGGGGTGTCAGCAGCATCCCTGGCCCCTACCTACTAGGTGCCAGTAGCACACACACCCCTCCCCAATCCGTACCAACTGAAAGTGTCTCCAGACATTAGTAAGTGTCCCTTAGGGGACAAAATTGCCCTGAGTTGAGAATCACTGTCAGAGATGAGTGGTTATGAAACTAGAAATCATGTGGGGAGCTAGCTGTTCACACCGCACTGCCCTCTACTTGCAAAGTTGCCACCGCACAACTGCACTTGGACTTGGACCAGGGCCAGGGGCAGGCAATGGCCTTCAAGTGCTGAGGTACCTAACAAGATAACTAGTGTAAAAAAGTTACAGGTTTGTGGGGAAAGGGAGGGGAGGCAATGCAAAGGGAAGACTATCCTAAAGACCCCAGAAATAATCTACTGCAAGATACAGAAGGAAATGTCATAAAACTGTTTCCTG
This sequence comes from Noctilio leporinus, assembly GCA_004026585.1. NCBI lineage: Eukaryota > Metazoa > Chordata > Mammalia > Chiroptera > Noctilionidae > Noctilio > Noctilio leporinus. The sequence continues at coordinate 156,211 of PVIW01001450.1, read as the reverse complement.
TCCTCAGCAGAGCACAGAGATCTGGCATCCATGAAATAAGCAGGAAACCGCAAGGACAGATGGCCAGTCCGGAAAGATAAATACAATATGACCCAGTGAGATAAAGGAATGAAATTAAAATGGATCACATTTTTTAAAAGATTTAACGAACACCAAAAATAAAATCAGAGAATTAAAATACACAGGAGAGGCTGTCAAAAAGCAGATTTGATAAATCAGAAAAAACCCAACAGTAATGTCAGATGTTCTCCCAGACTTCAAAGAGAAAGGAAAAAGATACAAACCATGAGAAAATGGGAAGAAACCACCACCTTAATTACAAAAAGATAGTATTTTTGAAAATACATTAGAACAGAAGAAATAAGGTAAAATAAAAATTAAGTGCACATTGATGGAAAAGACTCACGAATACAGGTTGAAAAGGTCCACTGGTTTTCATGCCGATTCAATTAAAAGCCATCCTCACATAAAAATGTTTTAGGAATTATACAAATATAGGGTTTAATGCTGCATACATGCAGTGATTTAAAGTAAATGAAATTTCTCTGAAGGAACAAACATCAGGCAGTTTTTGTAATCTAAAATCAATTATAACCTATACTCATCCCATTTGTACCAGGTAGGCAAGAGCTCAGAAAAATGTGCCATCCGTGTTCCCTTTAAAAAATTTATTTTACCCTGGCTGGTGTGGCTCAGTGGATTGGTGCCGGCCTGAGAGCCCAAAAGTCACTGGTTCAATTCCCCAGCCAGGGCACATAACCAGGTTGCAAACCAGGTCTCCAGCCAGGTCCCCAGCTGGAGGCAGGTGAAAGGCAACCATACATTGATGTTTCTCTCTCCCTTTCTTCCTCCCTCCCTGCCCTTCTCTCTAAAAAAAATAATAATAATAAATCTTTTAAAAAGTTATTTTAAGGTATACCCCAGATAGGAAAGAAATGAAGAGGGAAAAAAATAGGAGAACCTCAGAAATAGAGGATTAATGGTATATAAAGATCAACAGTAAGCACAGGTAACAACAAATGACTCTCGGTAATACTAATTCTAGATAAAACTGTGAAATTATATTATCGGTGTCTGGTGTCAGATGGTACTAGACTTACTGGTGTGATCACTTCATATGGTACATAAATGTCTAATCACTATGTTGTACATCTGAATATAATAATGTCAATGGTAACTTTAAAAAATATTTAAATAGAATATAAAAAATACTAATTTAGCCCTGGCTGGTGTGGCTCAGTGAATTGGCGCTGGCCTGAGAACCCAAGGGACACTGGTTTGATTCCCAGTCAAGGCACATAACCAGGTTGCAAATCAGGTCTCCAGCCAAGTCTGTGACTGGAGGCAGGTGAAAGGCAACCATACATTGACGTCTCTCTCCCTTTCTTTTCCCCTCCCTGCCCCTCTCTTTAAAAATAATGAATAAAATCTTTTTTAAAAATACTAATTTAGCATAAACAATCTAGACCTAAATCCCTAGGTTACATTTAAAAAGATGTATAAAGAGATGAGAAGTTTAGTGAAAGTATACTGAATGTTCTGTAGTAAACTCAATTGTGCTCTTGACAAAATTAGATACACAGATAAAATATTACTCTCAAAACAAAATAATCACAAATAGACTATAACTATTTAACATCACTTGGCAAAAAAATAACAATTCATAAAACAGAAAATAAAACAAGGAAGTATAAAATAACAAAAGAGACTATGTTGTAAACATTTAAAAAATAGACAAATGAGTTTAACAGCTGTCTTACATGGCAAAAGCTCTCAAAGTGAGCAAACCCTCCTGTCCAAACTATTATAATACTGTCTGCCAATGGTAGTTGAACATAATTTTAAGTCATGCTCATGAGCGGGGCTCCCATTTTTCAAAGCCCTTGCAAAGGAGCACCACCCTACCTGGGCAGTTGCCTTACCCGGACAGTTGCCAGGCACAGTTGCCTTTGACAGGCGGAGGTGAAAATGCCTGGAGGGTTGTACTTGTCGTAAACGGAGTCCAACGACTCCACAGGTATGACACAACAGAAAGGCTGCCTGAGTGGTGGTCAGGGCCAAGGTGAACTTTGCCCCCACAAGCCCAGTCCCCAGGAGCCCACATCAACATCGCTCGGCCCAGAATGCCGTTATCTGTTACCTGACCAATCACACGAGCCCCCCGAACTAGTCCTACCTTCAGGCTCCTCCCCTGAAAACACTGTCCGCACAAGCACTCTCGCCAATACCCAAGTCTGGTCATGCCACTCCTCAGTTTAAAACCCTTCACTAGTGCCCCATTGGCCCTGGATCAAGTCCCAACAACTTTGCGTGGTTTGTTAGGTGCTGCACGGTGAGGCCACTGCCTCCTCCCCCTCCCACAAGCCCCTTATCTCCAAGCCCCTGTGTGATGGCCACTACTGCTCTCCTCTCAGCTCCGCCACCATGCTGTGCTACCCCTTCCTCCGGGCCTTTGCACGTGCTGTGCCCTGCCTGGCGCTCTCCCACCACCCTGGCCTCCTTCTTCCTCCCTCCCTTCCCCAACTGACCTCAACTTCTGACACTTTCCCTAAATGTATTCTTCCCCCAGCTCTCCACTGTAATGTCCCTTCCTCCAGGAACCTTTCCTGACTCACACTAGGACAGATACTCCTGGAGAGACTGCCCTTCACGTCAGAGTACACATCACTATTTGCTACAACTGCTTGTTTATCCATTTGCTCTGTTACACAATCAACATTGTGTGGAGATGGACAGGACGGAGTCCTAAAAACTAACGAAAGAGCGGAAAGGAAGGAAGACCGAGGTGGGAAAGGTAAGAGGGACAGGAAGAAACTGCCTCACCCACCCATGGTTTTCCTTCTTCAGGCCCTGGCTTTGGCTTTACATTTAGGGTTCTGCTTCATCTAACCTCTGGGAAGAAATGAAGGCAAGGGAGCCAACCACCCCAACAAACTGCCATAGAGGGGCACTGAAAAGAGAAGATAAAGTGTAACAATTTATCCTTTAAAGATCAATAGCTGGACCTGAGAAATCTACTCATGGGAATTAAGAATTCACAATCAAGACTCCGAATGTGCTGTGAGCCAAGGATCCTTCAGAGAAAGCTCCTTGGAACAGCCCGTTCCACAGAGGGAAACAGAGACTCCAAGCCCTGGCTCCTGGAGCCACACAGGCTGTCACCTGCACCCAAGGGCTTAATGCCCACCTCAACCTGCTAGGCTGTGAGCACCGGCAGTCAGGACCCAGCTCTGAGTGCCCTCGGGATGCCAAATACTGCCGGGCACCTCGTAGATGCTCAAGAAGTGTGTTCTGCATGAACAAATGACCTTTTCCCCTACTCCTCTTGGAGTAGGCCGCCTGCATCATTCCTTCTTTCCATGCAGAGTCACTGCGTGCCTGTATAGGAACCAAGACAGACACGATTCCTGCCTGAAGGAGTTTGCAATCTCTAGGAGACAGTAGATGGATACTGAGCACCTGATTCCAGGTATGCTCAGTGGTGGGAAAGAGATAATCAGTGATCTGGGAACCTAAAAGACAAACAGTGAAAGCTGACAGATCTGAAAGCTGAGTGGGACTTAGCCAGGCAAAGGAAGGGGAGGTGGGAAGGAAAGATCCAGGAACCAGGAAGAGTATATGAAAGGTCCCAGATGGAAAAATATGGCTACAGAAGTGGCTCTGGGGGGAGCCTGGAGAACAGCACAGCGTGGGGCGACCGTTTCCACACACAGCCTAGCAGGGGAGCCCTTTCTTCCAGTAAAATTCTGTGGAATCTATAAATATAAAACATAGAAAGAAAGTTGCTCTGGTCCAAGCAGCTGCTGTGTTTGCCAAGTATCTTAGCCCAGAGGGTCTCAAACTTCAACAGGTGCCTGGGGGGCGGGGGGTGGGGGGGACTGAGATTCTGCATCTCCAACAGGCCCTGCCAGTCCACCAACATCACTTTGAGCCACCAGACCCTAACCACTTATCAGGCAGTTGACCGAGACCCAGGAGAAAGCAAGGGACGGCTAGGTGACCCCTCCAGCTCTGAAGGCCGGCCTGCGGAGGGTGTGTTGTCAGTGCGTGAGGGTCGGTAGGCAATGCTGAAAGGCTGTGCAGGCTCGTGGCTGGACGTGCACAGTTATTGAGGTTGCTCACGCATCCACACCTGTACCCGCTTCCATGTGAGTGTGTGCATGTGTGTACGCACGCCTCAATAAATGCTCACAACCACAGTAAGACTGATGGACACTAAAAATAGATCCTGGGAGTTACAGCAATATAATCCGGATTTAGAAGAAAATGAATTATTTGATCTGTCACTCTGATATCAGCAGGTCCCTTACAATCCACCCAACTCTTGCCCTGTTATTTTAGTGCCACTGACAAAAGGAGGAAGAGACACTCAGGGCAGGGCTCCAGCTTCTTGGAAAAGAATGAGGGCATGGTGCCTCACAAAAGAACTGTTTCTCTGCAAGTCTTGGTTCAAAGACATCCTTGGGCACCCCAAAATGGCACATGATCACAGGTGCCCATGCCCGGACAGTAGAGGGCTAGAACCGCCTCGGAACTTCTCGATAATGTGAAGATCCCAGACCTGCAGCTGCCACCTCCACCACCTGTCATCTTGCCTGAACCCACTCTGTTGGAGTTTCTGTCCTTGCAATCTGAAGATGTCCAGCCTGAAGGATTTTCAGTCTTCTGTATAGGATAACGCTTTAAGCTTTATCATTGGTGACATTTTATCACATAATTATTTATGGAGTTTGAAGACCAGTAAGTGAAAAAAAAGGCCCTCTGGAATGAGATCCTAAATGTGAGTCACTTTTTGCAACACTGCACAAAGAGTGAATGTGATTTTTGGTTTTTTATACTAGTAAGAATAGAGGGTACAAATTAAAAGACAGGATGATCCCAAAGAAGCACATGTACTCAGAACCCATAGAGCAGCTAGGATCTTTGTCATGTTTCTCCACCACTTGAAGCCCTTCAGTGGCTGGCCATTGCTCCTAGAAGACCCATACCCTTCCAAAGACCAGTGAAACCAGCACCACACAGCCCTAGTCACCACTCCAGTGCCACATCTCCCATTGTTCTCTCCCTCATGAAGCTCCATCCACGTTGGCTTGCTTTTAGCTCCTGCCACATGCCAGCACCTTTCCTGCCTCAGGACCTTTGCACATGCTATTTTCTCTTAGAATGTGCTCCTCAATTTCTCTTCATCTGACTAGCTCCTGTTCACCCTGCAAACCTCAGCTTAGATGTTCCTTCCTTAGTGAGGCTTTCCAAGATTCCATGATGCCTAAGGCCATGCATCCGAACATCTCTTCTGCTCCATTGTAGCAATAGTAACAATATCTGACATTCTCAGTGTTTACAATGGGCCAGGCTTAATTCTAAGAACTTTCATTTATTAACTCCTAATAGTATTAACTCCTAATATATGCAAGTTATTATTTCCCACATATCCAACAGATGAGGGAAACTATGGACTAGAAAGGTCAAACAACTTGTTCAATGTCACCAATGATAAGTAGTAGAGCTGGAGTTTAAACTTAACCCTTTAGCCCTGGCTGGTGGCATAGTGGATAAGGTGCCAGCTTGTGACCCTAAAGGTCTCTGGTTTGATTCCCCAGCCAGGGCACATAATCAGGTAGCAAGCCAGGTCTCCAGCCAGATCTATAACTGGAGGCAGGTGAAAGGCAACCATATATTGATGTTTCTCTTCCCCTCTCTCTGAAGATAACAAAATCTTTTTAAAAAATTTTTTAAAATAAAAACTCAACCTTCTAGCTTCAGAATCACTTGATTTTGTATGTTTTTCCTACCAGATTCCAGAAGCCAGGAATCAGGCCTCCATCAGCAGCACCCAGCACAAGGCCTGGCACATACATAGTAGGCACTTAACAAATACCTGTTGAGGTCCTGGCTGGGTAGCTCAGTTGATTAGAGCATTGTCCAGATACACAAACATTGTGGGTTTGATTCCCACCCAGTCAGGGCACATACAAGAATCAACCAATGCCTGCATATATAAGTAAATAATAAAATCAATGGTTTTCTCTATCTCTCCCCCTCTCTCAAAACTCAATAAATTTTTAAGGTAAGAAATAGTTATTGAATGAGTAAATTAGGGTGGGGCCCAAGGAGTGGTGAGAAGTCTAGAATTATTGAGTTGGCCAAGAAGTCTGTTATGATTTTTTCATGCAATGGCACTAGAAGTGCTTAGTTGTCTTTCATTGCATTTGAAACAACGGTATTAGATTGTGATAGCTGTCACATCAGTGTGCATTGGTGAATTTTTGTTAGCCATTTTAATATTGAAAATGGAAGAAAACATGCAACGTTTTTGGCATATTGTGTTTTATTACTTCAAGGAAAGTAAACACAACTGAAATGCAAAGAAAGATTTGCATTATATGGAGAAGGTGCTATGCCTGATCCAACATGTTAGAAGTGGTTTGTCAAGCTTCTTGGTTCCATCGACACACTTTGGTGCGGGGCTGTCTTCTGCGTTGGAAGAGGTTCAGCAGCACCCTGGCCTCGACCCACTAGAAGCCCATAGCAGGAGTCAGATGACATGTTCAAAGTGTCCACATCAACCAAGTTGTTGGTGAAAATTAAAAATGAGCCTTTTGTTTTACAGGAAAAAACCATGTGGACTTTTTTGGCCAACCCAATACGCCCTAAGAAATGGCTGGGGATGAAGAGAACGCTTAGCTGAGAGGAAAGACAAGGCCCACCTGAAGGCTGAGAAGGAAACAGGTTTCATCAGAGTGGCGGCAGAGGCCGGAGGCAGAAACAACTGCTTTAAACACATCACAGGAGACTTCCGCTCAGCGGAAAGACCATCACTCAGCGGAAAGACCATCACTCAGCATTACACCGAAACACAGCGGCTCCCTCAGGTGCTGAGCAGCGGCTGGACAAGCCCGTGGTGGGAAAGTCACATGGAGAGTCCGCTGCGGGTTGGGATCCAAATGGAATAGTTTCTGCAAGTCCCTCCACACCTTCTACCCTAAGGGCTGGTGAGTACCATCTTACCTTCCTATCCCTCATTCCCAGAGGCTCCAAAGAAGAAATCACAGCAGAGAGATTGTCATAATTTGCTCCTAGCTGGAAAGAAAAAGAAAAGATGAACTGGAGTCTTAACAAATACAGTGTAAAAGAAAGATTTCTCCCGTGGTCAGAGCCTGGCAGGCCAGGGACAGAGGAAAACAGTTCAAAGGAGACCACGAGGCCGTCCTCACCCACGAAGCTACTCGGGGTGACTCTTCCACTCCAAAGCCCTGCCTCTCAGAGCAAAGCCCTGCAGGGACATCCAGGGCTCCTGAAACTGAGTAGTTTCCTCTGGCATTTCATTGAGCAGACTGAAGGGTACTTCTACTAGACCTTCAAGGGCCTTCCCCTTTGATATTTTGGTTTTTAAAATTGAATTAGAGTGAATCATAGCTTGTCAGAACTAGGAGGGAATTTCAATTGCCCAGCCCAATCCTTTGGCCTTATTACAGAAAGTAACTGGGGCACAGAGTGGGGAGGTGGATTATCCAAGTTTGCACAGTAAATGGGAAGCAAAATTGGAACTCAACCAGTTATCTCCCGACCTCTCATTTACAGATTGTTTGTCTCTGATTCTCCAAGACTAGTTTCCAGAGTTGGTGCTTTTCTAAGGTCAGGCAGGCCCTGTGTGTCCAGATTCTTTTGTGTCACCCTACAGAGAGCCCTCTGCATACTTGTATTTGGTGGAAACTCCATTTGTTGCCAGGAATTAGCTCCTAGCTCTTGAATAATCTTTGCATGAGAACCAGGTGATTTCTTTCCTCTCCTTGAGGCTGGAGGCTCTAGAAAAGGAGGCAGAGCAGATACCAGCAAACATGGCCCCAAATGACCTGCCGGGGACAGCATGGCCTTCTGATATTATTTAGGGGCGGGATTGGCATACTGGCTTTCACTATATGTAGCCCTGGAAAAAAAGGAAGATCTAGAATAAGTACGCTTGAGTCTTCCCTAGCCCAGTGATTTCCCCCAAAACTAGTCCCTACATCTGCTATGGTGAAGTGAAAAAAACAAGGAAATGTTTAATGGTGTTTGTATGCATGCAAAGACCCTTTCCTGAAAAAGACCATCATCCTCCAGACTAGGCTACGTCCCTCTCTTCTTTTATAAAATGCTGATAGTAGATGGTACTTGGTTTGGGGTTTTGTTTGTTGTTTTCACTAGCAGAGTGAAAGTTGACAACAAAGTTGAAAACCCTATTTCTTGGGTATATCAATTTTGGGCAAGTTTTAGGAATATATAATATCTAGAAACCACAGCCTTTTTTTTCTTCTTCTTCTTTTTTACACTCCTCTGGGACCAGCATGGAAAGAAGTTCCATGCTTCCATGTTCTCCTAGTGGATTACAAACCAAATCAAAAGCTTGAGCATACATATCCACACTCAGCAGTGAAGTTACTGTGTGATTCTTGGAAGGTGGCTTAATTCTGGACCTCGATTTCTCCTGGGAAATGGGCATAATAATCCCTGTCCTGACTTCCTCACTGGGAGCGAAGGTCAACATATGTGAAAATACTGTGACTATAAGGGGTAGTTATAATCGGCTCTGTGCACTGCTATGAACTCTCATGCCTGCAAGACAGTGGGGCAATGCAGCAGGTGACATGGGCCAAGTACAAGTGCATGGGTGGCAGTTGCTGCTCAGGCTCAGTGCTGAGGAGACATTGAGGCCTGGTGAGGAGTGGGGAAAATTAGCAAGTCAGCCCCTAAAGGGAGGAGAGTGGCTATCCCGGCCGATTTTTGCCATTCAGTAATGGGAGCCTAGGATAACCAATTCTCATTTTCAGAGACACCGAGACTTGAAATTTTTATGTGCTATCTTTATATTTTTAAATGTTGACCACAAATGCAAACATGAAAAACAAGCGCACAGGATAGCTCCCACAACAAAGTGAGGCCAGGTTGTTATGTCCCTAACGGTGAGACAGAGAAGGACGGTCACTAGCAGGGTGCCAGGCACTGTGGTACATTAGGTACGTTAATTTAATCCTCCCAACCCCATGAGGGAGAGACGATTAGCATTAGTGTTTTATAAATATGAAAACTAATGCACAGAAAACTTAAGTAATAGCCCAGTGCTATATGGCTAAGGAGTGGCAGGGCGGGGGGTCAGCTGAGGCCACCTTCCTTCCCGATGAGCCTCAGAAGCCTCATCAATAGCGTGGTCCAAGAAGCCCCTACCAACTGATCAAGTTGGCATGCAAATTAAAACCTGTTTTCCCAAGTTCAGCCTAATTCAATGCCTGGCACAGAAGAGGCCAGTCCCATTATCCTTATTAAATATTAGCTCCCTTCCTCCAACCTCACAATTTGTTATGAAGATCAAATTGTAGGATGGCCTAAGGTAGGACAACTTGACTTTGGCTCGATTAACATTTTAGGTCAGACAATTCTTTGTTGTAGGAGCTGTCCCATGCATTTTAGGGTATTTAGCAGCATCCCTTGTCTCTATCCACAAGCGCATGCTCTCTCTCTCTCTCTCTCTCTCTCTCTCTCTCTCTCTCTCACACTCACACATATACACACGCAGCCTTTGCCTGATGTGACAACCAAAATGTCCCCTTGGGAAAGGGCAAGAACAAAATTATCCCTGGTTGAGACCCACTAGTACAAGGTCTGATTAGCCAAATTCTTCCCCACGAGCCCACCGTGATGCGCCCACCCCGCTTTCAGAGGTACTCCACCCCTGACTGTGGAACAAGAGGTGTCTCCCCAGGAACCACCTCCCTGCTGTCCTGAAATTGGTCCCCAAGAACGTTCCATTTTAAGGGCTTGACTCTTCATTCCTACAGGAGATGGATGCAGCCTGGGGGTAGCACTCCAGACGGAAACTGGGCAATGGCACCAGTTCCAGAGTTCTCCCAACAGGAGAGACGTAACTACCACAGAAGGCTGTTTGGAGGGCTCAGCGCATGGGAGACATTCCAATAAATAGTAACTATGGATGGTAACAACCCTATTATACATCCATTCAAAAAACACTCTTTCTACACCTTCTACTTGCCAGCCACGCTGTAACAATTTTCCTTATGTTTTCCTTACCCCTAATGCTTACAAGGAAGAAACTCTAGCACTTGGGCAGTTTATAGAAGGAAAAGCTGGGCTTCGGTGAAGGTAAAGAACCTGCCAAGTGCAGGCCAGACAGCAGAGGGAAGGGGACTGAGCCTGTTGCCACCACAGCAGTAGAAAGGCCGCTTGGATGGGGGAGTCACATGGCGGAGCACTGCGGTGCACCCAGGCGGCTGGAGGCCGTAACTCAACCTCCCGGAGGCCCCAGTTCCTCACCTACACAGCAAGGGGGCTGGATCAGCGTCCCTCCGACTCAAACTCCGCAGCCCACATCCATTATCCCCTCTCAAATGTTCCTCCAGGACAAGTGATGGTAATTCGTCATTAAATTAGATTTTTAATGGTGTTAAGAAGAAAAGGAGAAGATTAACTCTCAGACTGAGTGTTTCCCATTATAAAACTCCATTTTCTCACTAAATACGGGATTAGTGTTGTTTAAATTGGGTTGCTGAAATGAGTGGGGGAGGGGAGAAGTAATGAACTTCTGCTAAGCAAAAATGTTCATCAGCTGGGGAAGAGGATCTAAACTAATGAGGAAGAAACGCTAGAAACAATCACACCAGGCCGGCTTTCTCTGGAATTATATTATTACCAAAATGCAATGAAACAGCAATTGGTTCCAAGTGGAGAGCAGAGGAGAACAATGAAGGAGAAAGAGCCCTGGCCTGTCTTCACAGAAGCCCAGGAAGGCTGCGTGGGAAGGAAACCCTGGGGAGCACAACATGCAAAATAAACACGGGAGCGACTGGGGGAGCTTTATGTCTCCTCTCATCTAATCCTCGCAATCTGGAAACAGCAACACTACCTCCATTGCACTGGCAGCGAAACTACATCTAGGGAGGTTTCCTTCCTGGTAAGAGGCAGGGCCAGGAATTGAACCAGATGACACTGCCTTGCTCTGGCTGTCCGCGGTTTCAACACCCTGAGTGCCAGGGTCCACACTGCCTCCCCAGGTGGCCGTCCTATCTCAGAGGACTCTCTGCTGCAAGGCACCGTCACAAAATTGAGCTGAATAAACCTTCTAGCGACTCTGCACCTCCCCCCAGCCCCACCCCAGCGGCCCAGGTGTCCCACAGAGCCAAGTGTCACCCTTTTCCTTGAGGCAGCCCTACAGGGGTTTAAAGCCATGGGTCACCCCAACACTCTCCAGGAGAAAAGTCTCATGGTCTTTCTTGCTCCGCACTTAGCCAGGTCGCCAGAGCCTTCCTATCTCAGTCACCTTCTTCAGGACAGACTCATGTTTCACAGAACTCAGAGAGCAGAGCCCAGATCTCTAAGGGTATCCCAGCCAGGAAAGAATGAAGGAGGACGTTCGTCTCCCTCATTCTAGGCTTACTGCTTCTGTTAAAGCACTCTGAGGGCCCTGACCTGCATCAGCTGCCAGGTCACATATTGGCCCATGGTGGGCCTGCTCCCAAGAAGCCAAGACCTAAGTCTTGTTTCAAAGTAGCCTTTTTTAGCCAGTGAGTGACTCCGCTCCTCTGTTCAATGATTTAGTTCATAGCAAAACGCAACCAGGCAAAACCAAGAAAACTCCTATGTTCTGTCCCATTTAAAATCTTTTTCTCTTCGTGATTTATCAGTCAGTCCAGCATGAAGGACATCCTGTTAAACAATAAAATAGCCAACCCTCATAAGCTCTTAGGTCTTTGTTTTACAAAACATTTTCATGGCCATAACAAAAATTACTATTTTGAGCACTTACTCTAAGATAGGCACCAGGCAAGTTGATCATCCTAACCATTATGATCATCCTCCCAGTGGAGCATTCTTATTTCCTTTTTCCAAGTGAAGAAACTGAGGCGCAGAGGAGTTTAGTAATCTGCCCAATGTTTAACACTTTGTCTCCTGTTAGCACCAGGTCTGCGACTCAAACTTGGGTCCCCTGGACCCCTAGTTTACACGTTTCCACCATCGCACAATGGCTTCTGAGCCAAAAAGCCCTGCACAGCCTTATCCTGGGCCGCTCAGTGTCTAATCATCTCACTTCCCATTTGATTGTCAAGAACATCCTGGGATCTTGGGATTCGAAAGACCAAGTGACTTGTCCAAGGTCCCAAAGACTGGGCTTCTGAGCCCTCCTCAGCTATTCTTTCCTGTCCTGGGTCCAGGCAAGGAGGGGCCTTCATCCTGCTGTATGAACTTGTGCTCTTGTTTTTGGTCGTGGCTCCTGGACCTCAGAGGACCTTGGCAGGTTGGAGGGTCGGGGAGGGCAAGTCCCACCCCCTGCAGAGAAAACCCATCAATCTCACGGTGACCCACCTGCTCTCAAAAAGAACAGCTGGTCCGCCAGAGCCGATTAGAGGGAGGTGATGTAAAGGTCAAACGAAGTCTGGATGTCTATCTGCCCTTCCTTCATGACAAATGTGTCTGAGATGTGAGCACGGAAAGATGGTGACATTTTAAGATGGGAAGCTCATCAGGGACACTGCATTCACCCAGCCTGTGCCAGCTCCCTCTTATCAAATGCCGTGGCCAGTTGTTACTCAGGCAGAGCAATGGAGGATGTGAGCGGTGGAAGGTGGGGAACCCAGTACACACATCGAACCTTGGTGTCAGCTGCTGGCCATTGGTCCTTGTTGCTGAAACTTTTTCAGTCTCACTCTGCTCATCTTTAAAACAAGGAGATGGTGTGAGCCCCCATCCTAACCATGCTGTGATAAGAGCATGGAATTGCCCCTTGGGTCTCTCATCCCATTTCACCCAGAGCCAGGGTGGCGGGGACCCTTAGAATGCAACTTGCAGAGAAGGTGACAAGAAGTGGCCACATACCATATCAGATCAATATATCACACTGATCACATCTAAACTATGGCTGTGAGCCAGGGAATGGATAGCCTGAAGACCAGCCATCTAAGAGCCCATTCTACAAATGGGAAAACTGAGGCCAGAGGACTGAACTAACTAAACCTCAACATGAACTTCGGTACAGACTCCAAACTAAGATGAAGGACCCACAAGTTCTGGCTGAGGGCACATCCTACAACATGCTAGTTATCCATTCTTCCTCCAGGTAACTGTGTGTGTATGATATAAGACCATGTTTTAGGACACGGCTTTCAAATGATGCTCCTGGGAGCCCAATGGTTTAGCAAAGACAGAGAGATGGGCAGGGTACAGGAGAGGAAGGACCCTTTGCTCCAATTAAGCCAGGCTGCATTTATATCTGCTACCTGTTAATAGCATCACTCATATTTCCTGAGCACTTACTATCTATCAGACAGTACGCTAAGCATTTTATGTATATTATCTCATTTAATAACTCCAATGAGCCAATATGGTGGATGTTGGTATTATTCCCATGTTAGATATGAGGAAGCTGAGGGTCAGAAAGATTAAGTAACTTGTGCAAAGCCATGCAGCCAGCAAGGAGTAGGGCTGGGTCAAGTCCGCAGGGCCTGCAGTGACCCCATGCTCTCCCAGCCAAGTACAATCTCCTATGAAGAAAGGGACCCACGAGACACCCATTTTCCCCAGGCTGACAGGCCCTGCTTGGAGATGGAGCAGCACAGCCAGCTTCTCTCCAGCCCCTCACCTTGTGTCTCAGGTGGGTCAGTCGGCTAACATGTCCATCTTCTCTAGGAGGCAAGTGGGTGACCTTTTGCATAGCCACCAGGTAAGGGTCCCACCAAAACTGCACCCTGCGCTGGCCTGACACAGGCTAGCGACGTGACAGATCTTACACTGTCAACATGGCCACCACCGACTCAAGTCAGGGCACCTCAGAGCCCAAAGCAAATGGCAGTTATTTGGGGCTACCCCTGGTTTCCCTCCCCTCGCCCACGTCACTTGAAGCTGTGTCACCTGCAACAGGTCCACAAGGTGAATGAGACAACGGAACCCTTGGCATGCACACGTCATCGCTGCAGGCACGTCATTGCCAAAAACCTACTTTTCACTAACCGGTTTCTGCATCTTTTATTTGTCCCTGTTCTCTTCTCCCTTGATCCCCAAAACACGGGTTCTGCACTAGGCTGCTGAGACAAAGGCTAAATATAAACGTCTGGGCCCTGGGGTTCCTGTTTCAGGTGCGGTCGATGCATTCCTGTTGAAAGGGTCCACTCAGCTCCCCAAGCTCGCATGGGACCGCAGTGGCGGGGTCCCAGTGGGCAGGATCTGGAAAGGAGATGCTCCATAGACGTGCGCTGACCTGAACCACGAGGCAGCAGGACCACGGGGGCGGCAGAGCCCAGCGCGGCCCAGCTCCCCTAAAGGAGCTCAGGAACTAGCTGAATCATTCTACAAGCATAAAACAGAATACACTCCCAAGGAGGACTGTGTAGAAAGGCAGAATGTTCATGACTATCGAGCAGAAAAACCCTGTACAAAAAAAATAGCACATTTCTTTTTATACTTTCAAAGCATCTATATTTGTATACATACAAGTAGACTATATGCTTTTTAAAATATAAAAATGGGGTGTCATTGCAGGAACTGTTGTTTTGTTTTGTTTTTAAGTACCACAGGTGTGTGCATGAACTGCTTCCATGTTAAGATTACCAGTGATCTGCTCTTTCTTAGTTCCCTATTTTGGTGGACAGCTATTGCTTCCACATGCCTACTTCCCCTCTGGGGAACGACCCATCCAGCCCATACAGGGCAGTCATGGTGCTCTTGTCCCCATTTGGACAAGAGCACCACCCTCCAAGAGACTGTCACCTGACTCTTTGGTCTCCCTCTGGAGCTTCAAGCTGAAAAGATCACGGTAAGCCAAGAATTGTTGGGAGGGTTGTTGTGCCATTTCTACTTAGAGAAATTTTGCCTTAGAATAAGGGCAAGACAGAGCAGAAGTTGAGCCAGGAAATGGAGCAAGAGCCCTAATGATATCGTTTGAGCTTCCAGAGCCAGTCATGCCTGAAGCTGGAGTTGTCCCTGACAGCCCTGATCATGTGGTCCAACAGAGCCCTTCTGAAACTGACGTGAATTGGGTGTCTGTAATAGATCTTAACACCTGCACTTCCTAATAAAACTCTGGCTGTGTGTGTGCTCCTTTATTCCCCAGCGCTGTTTCTCTCTCTTCATAGCACCAGTGTTGTACACCACACTCCCCCACTTTGTTAATTAGTTCATTTTTCATGTGTTGGACCTTCCCAAATAGAAGGAAATTTTATTGAAATAGAAGGAAAATTTATTGAAAAAAAAAGAAGCCATGTCTACGTTATTCCACATACCTAGCACCATACATTGTTTAAAGCAGGAACCCAGAAAGCCCTGCTGAGTTCACCATCCACCCATCCCTCATGGTCATATATGCAATTAGGGTAGATTTCTGGGGGGTGGGCAGAGAATAAGCTGCGTTACACTGTTCTTACTCTCATTAAGTTCATGCAAAGAGCACTATCTGAGATTTGGATCTGTGCTCATGTATAGAAAGATCAAATCCAGACTCACTGAATGTAAGAGAAAGAAGGAACTTCAGCCATTGCCCCAACCGGGGGTTCCCAAGCAGTTATCACAAAGCCCAGGGCCGTGTGTGGATGCCAGGAGGCGAGAACCCCAAAATCTGACAGGAGAAGCAAGTGTCGATGCTGAGTGAGCTAACTCCCTGCCCCTATTACCCCATTTAATCTACTTACATATTGAGAGTGCAGAAACAGCCTAGTGCTTTAAACACCTAAAGCCCAGATCCAACCGAACCCCCTCGTCTACACAAGGGCAAGCAAGGCTTGGGGAAGAGAAGCTCTTGCCCGGCACCCCTGAGCCGTCACTGACAGAGCTGGGTTAGAACCTGGTCCGCCAATTCCCGGGCAGCACACACTCCATACCCCTCTCTGCTTTTCTAGATGCTGTGACTCTCCAGAGGGTGTTGAGGACCTATAATAGTGACTCCCAAAGATCCATGAGCCTCATACATCAAAATCATCTGGAGGCCCTGGCTGGTGGCACAGTGAATAGATGCCAGCCTGCGAACCCAAAGGTCGCTGGTTCAATTCCCAGTCAGGACACATAACCAGGTTGCAAGCCAGGTCTCCAGCCAGGTCTGTGGCTGGAGGCAGATGAAAGGCAACCATATAATGATGCTTCTCTACCTCTCTACCTCTCTCCCTCCCCTCTCTCTGGAAATAACATTTAAAAAAAAAATCATCTGGAAGCTTGTTAAAAAATGCCACCTCCTGGGTTCCACCCCAGGATTTGCCTTTTAACAAACTTGACGTGAAGTTTAGGCAGCCCTAGCACAGCGCCCCTTCGGAAATCGAGTCCCTTGCTGTTCTTACCTGGAACCCCTATCGTCCCTACTCTGTCTGACTAAGCCCTGCCCTCCTGAGGGGTGGTAATTGAATGTCACACGTTGAGCATAATCCTAGAAAATCTTCTGTCATCATGCTCAAGTCTCAACAGTTCAGAGTAATTAGATCTAGACTGGAAAGAGGCACAAAATAATAATAAATTAATGAGAGAGACAACTGCAGCCATATTTTCAAGTGAGGGGTGTCATGGTGACCCCTCAATATCCCTTCAACATCCCCAGTTTGTCCCAGCTTCTCTCACCCCTGCTGTCCCCAGTCCGGTGTCCCGATCAAACAAGGACGAGCATTCATGGTGGCAACGTTCATCCTCCACAATATTAAGTGGTGACAGATTTAAAGCCCCCCCTTCCCTGGGACTGGCTGTGTCTCAGCAACTTGATGTAAATAAACACTAAAAACATTTCTGGATCCTTCTCTAGCCCTTTGAGTCAAACCACAGGAGTGAAACACTGGGGTCTATGTTTTTATGAAGATTCCCCATTGATTTTGACATAGGCAGCCCAACTCCAATCCAAGAGCCAAACTTGGGGACCCCACCCACACATGTTCACATTTGAAGGTTGCTAGATATTACAAAAGATTCGGGTAGGAAAAGGTCACAAGAGGAGCCCTGGAAGGAACGAAAGGAAAGTCACCCTTTTGCAACCACCAATGAAAAGATGGATGTAAATGATGATCGGTGAACCCTAAACATATTAGGTGAAGAGGTGGCAGGAAACTTGGCCGGGGTGGGACCGTGCTGAAGTCACAGAAATTAGAGCAGCCTAACCTTCTGCCCTCTGATGTCGTAGGCGAGGAAGCACACATAAGGTTACCCAGCTTAAAAAATAAATAAACTGAGCCTGAAGATAATCATATTCTGGATTAATACCACTTTATAGGAAATACTGGGGATGAAAGAACAACAGACACCACCAGGAAGAAGTAATCACCTAAATCCATAATGCGGGATAATCTGCAAAAGACCCAATTTCTCTGATAGGTCAATAGTCTTCAAGAGTGAGCAGAAGATGACTCTATTAGAAAGTAAAGGAGGCTTAAGACACATAATTACCAAAGATAATGTGAGAACCTTGTTCAAATCCTGATTTCAACAAATCAACTCTTAAAAGTCAATTTTTGAGGCAATGTGGAAAATTTAAATATGACTGGTTATAGATGATATTAAGGGTTACAAATGTTGCGAGGCACAATAATTTTTGCCTTTGATCGGTTAAAGCTAGATATGAAGTATTTATAACTAAAATGGCCTGATTCTGGTGTTTAAATGCTCCAGTTAAAAAAAGAAAAAGTAGCTGGTAGCACAGTGGTTAAGGCGCCGGCCTGTGAACCCAAAGGTCGCAGGTTCGATTCCCCAGCCAGGGCACATAACCAGGTTGCAAACCAGGTCTCCAGTCAGGTCTGTGGCTGGAGGCAAGTGAAAGACAACCATACATTGATGTCTCTCTCCCTCTCTGCCTTTCTCCCTTCCCCTCTTTCTAAAAAATAATGAAATAAAATCTTAAAAAAAAAAGAAAAAGTAGCCCCGACTGGTGTGGCTCAGTTGGTTGGGCATCGTCCTACAGGGCAAAATGTTGCCGATTTGGTTCCCAGTCAAGACACCTACCCAGATTATGGGATGGGTTCCCGATAGGGGCACATATGAAAGGCAACCAATCACTGTTTCTCTCTCACGATGTTTCTCTTTCTCCCTCCCTTCCTCTAAAAATAAATTTTTTAAATATGTTTTAATGATTAAAGTAGAAGAATAGTTAAAGCAAGATTGGTAAAATGTCAGTAATTGCTAAAACTGGATAAGTTCATTACACCATTCTCTAAATTTTTTTTGTACTTTTTTATATACTCCATTAAAAAAAATAGTATATTTAATTCCCGGGACCACTCCTCACCTCTAGTGGGAAACAAGTCAACGATTGGTGAGTGGGCAGGTAAGAGTAAGAACATATATGAGCAAATAAAAAGATAACTGAGTCAAGTACAGCAGGCTACCTGTTAACTAAGCTCCTGCTCAGCATTGCCTAATAAAACATGAAAACGTCTCTTTAGACATTCATTTATGTCCACCTCATCCTGTGTCTCAGACCTGATATTAGGTTGTGGGAGGTAAGAAGTACCTTGAGGAGATTAGTCTAATAAGGCAATCAAAATTAAAGCCCAATATAATGTACAGAATGAAAACTGAGAAAAGCTAACTTGTTTGAGCTCTCACTCTGAAAGGCGCAGCTGGCATATAATTTTATTTAACCCTCACACCATCTTTGAAAGTAGCTGCTATTGCCCCCATGCAGGCGGTGAGTGGGGAGCCAGGCAGCTTAAGGGCCATCAGAGGACAAAGGGAAAACTCAGGCTCAGGAAAGTTGTTCCTGGTCTTCTGTAGGAACAAGCTTAGTGATGGGGAAGTTCATGTCTTTGCCAGGGAGCATTGGTATCAGTTTCCCCTTTACGTGTGGAGTAAAAAGGAAGCTTGAAACATGTAAGAAAGTTCAGACCCCTGACAATGCTCAACCCAAGAGAAGCTTTCCTCCTTAGCGCTGCCTCGTCTGCCATTCCCAGTTCCATTCCCACCAGAAGAGCCAGCCAGGTCTTTACATGGAGGCCTTGGAGTCAAGAGACACAGGGCTCCCTTCTCAGCCCTGTCCCTTACCAGCTAGTGACCTGGGGGGAGGGAGCGGGGCTCTTGGACCCTCTGCTCCTTGGGTCCACCTGTGATGGGGGATGATGCCTGTCCCTCCTTCACAGGGTGACAATGAGGTTTCCACATAACGTGTCAGCACTGCAGCAGGGACGAATAAATATTAGTAACCATAAAAATGATTCAACTTTGCATCCTGCCGAGATTTTTTCCTTCTTCCAGAGGCTTTAGGTTCACTGACCAGTGAACTTCAACCGTGATAATCCAATAAAATACATACAGTAGGCAGCCAATAAACACACACCCTGCGGGTTAATATGCTGCCTGGGGATGCCTCTCCCACAGGCTTATAACGTTATAACTTCTGCACGTGCCCCTCCAAGAGAACGTTAAGTACAGAAGGTTAGAACTGGCCTTTCCATTCGGAACCCCTCATTGCACGCGGCATGAGGTCAGAGGCTCAACACTGCTCGCTAAAATACCTACAGGAGCAGCCAAGCACTGGCTGCGCCCTGGGGACAGGGACCAGGCACCATATCCATAGCACCACCGCCAGCTGAATTTACTCCTACAAGAGGCGCCGCAAAACCTAAAACCCAGTGCGGGTACCTGGCGCCCTGGGTCACCAGAAGCAATTTCTCCCGCCTCTGCAACACCCACCTCTTCTCTCCGCTCTGCCAAGCCCGGGAGTGGACACGTCCCTCTCGGTGATTTGTGGAGCCCTCACTGGGACAGCGGAAACGCAGCCGCAGCGACAGGGCCTGCGCCAGGATACACGCAGCAGGCCGGCCTGCTGGAGAAATGAGGGCTGGCTCCCCTGGGCACCGCGCGCTGACCACTGCAATTCATCATGTTTAGAAACATGCCGGAGGGAGGGACCCAGAAGGGAGGCGGGGAAGCAGAACCGCAGGTTCTCGGGGAAATTCAGGGCTCGTGATCATTTTGTTCCTTTTTCACGGAGCCTAAAAGGAAGGTGAGAAGCATCCAATCCGCAGGATGCTGTGAGCGTGATGCAAAGAGCACTACTCGTTAGGAGCTGAACCATCCAAACCACCTAAGGAAAAATCCGCCTCCCTTTTTCCTGCCAAACTCCCTTTTTCCTGCCAAGTATCTCCTCCTATCCCAGCCCTACTCCACGTTTGAGGCCCAGGTGGTCTCGCCCAGCCCCTGTGGCCTTAGGCAAGTCACTTTTGCCTTCCTGACAGATCGGGGTGCACAGAGATGAATGATGGGGGAGGCAGTTTCCATACGTTCATGTTTAACTCTAAGCAGGGGAAGGCAGAGGGTGGTAACAGTGCTAAGCGGAGTATACGGTCACCTACTGAAATTCCGGAAGGGTAAATAAAACAAAAAATACAGCAAAACTAACTCTCACCCTGGCTGGTGTGGCTCAGTAGATTGAGCACCAGCCCGCAAACCGAAGGTCACAGGTTCAATTCCCAGTCAGGGAATTGAAAACATGCCTGTGTTTCGGGCCAGTTGGGGGTGTGAGAGAGGTAACCACACACTGATGTTTCTCCCCCTCCCCTTTCTCCCTCCTTTCCCTTCTTTCTGAAAAAGCAAATAAAATCTTAAAAAGAAAAAAAGAAAAAAAGAGAGAGAACTGAGCCTGATGACTGGTGGCACTGACTCCAGGGTTGGCATTATCCCTTTCCTTTGGTCAATAAACCTTTCCCTTCTGCCCCCACGCCCCCCCCCAAAAAAAAAAAAGCTTAACTCTCTGTTCTACCTGCATGTGACCCCCGCTGAAGCAGCACTTAGGATCTTTTCAAGTCTGTGGGTCCCCGTGTCCTGTTTCAGTGGCATCAACAATTCTCTCCCCGGCACCATCTCCTCCTGGTCACCCTGCCGGAGTTGACAACCCCATGTGCTCATGGGAACCAGCACTGGAGCAGCCCAGAGAGGGCCAGGGTGAGGATGAGGAAGGCGGAGGGGAGGGAGGGGCGAGGAGTGGAGAGGAAAAGAAAGCTCTACATTTCAGTCCTTTCTCAGCAGCCCTACAAGTGAGAAAGCTGGGACTCGGGAGCTAAATAATTGAGCTCAAAGTTCCTCTGCCAGGGAGGAGGCTGGATTCAAACCCAGGTCTGGTCTGCCTGACAGAGGAGCCGTTGGTCTCTCTCCTCCACCCTGCCCCCTCCCTACCTGCCAACTGGGGTCCGTGAGAGCTTGTCTGAGGGAGCAAAACAGACAAGCACCCACCCCACCTGGGCCCCAGAGGAAAAGTCACCTTCAACAATTTAGCATGTAGAGCTTCATTTCCCTGTGGCCATCTTCCTCTCCCCAGCGTTTCCATTTTGGACTTTTGCCTTCATCCTTCCCTTTGCCTAGAATTCCCAGACTCCAAGGACCAGGGAAAGCTGCCCTCCTCCCAGAAGTCTCTCTGCCTCAACTTGAAATTCCCTCCTACAGCCCGCAGCCCACACTCACGGTGATCCCAATATGAATACAGTCACAGCAATAAAAGCTTTTATTGACTTCGAAGTGGATGTCAGGCTCTGTTCTCGATGCCTAATAGACGTAAATTGTAATCCTTACAACAGCCCTGTGGCAGAAGAGGAGATCCCGGACGACAAATGTGACAATTCCGTTCACTCTAGTGGATGGCACGGGGCTGGCGTGCTTAGCCCCAGGCGGCCCATCCTGAGCATCCGATAAAGGACGCGGACTTAGTGCACACGTAGCTCACTTTTTAAGGGACCGTGTGATCCGGAAGAGCCAGGGCCGCCACTGCCTTCGTGGAGAAAATGAAACGAAGGCCTGAAGAGAGGAAGGTCTTGACCAAGACAACAGAGTAAATCAGCATGAAGAACCAGACCTGGGGCTCCTCCCTCCAACCCGTCTTCCCCCAGCTCATCCTCTGATGCACCCAGCAGAGCCAGACAGGGGACTGTCACTCACTGGACAGGCCGCCTGAGAAAGCCATCTGGCCTCTGTCCCAGCGAGTCCCCTGCTCTGCAGTCAAACCCGTCAGGTGCACCAAGGTTGGGTGCCGCCATCTGCAAGGACCCTTAATGAGGGGCCTGTGACTTCTTGGTGTCATGGCCAAGCTGTTTTCCAGCCCCAACCTGTGATCCCCTTTGGCCTAACCTAACATAGGCCTGTAGCCCCTGTATGGCCTCAATAAATCACCTTGGACTCCTCTCATCTGCCCTGTAATAAATAGCTTCCTTGGTCGGGGAAACACTTTGAAAACTCCTGGCAGCAGGAAAAGAATGGATAAATCCTGGAGTGTTTATTGATTTCAAAAGAAAACACTCATATCTTGGTCTGCCTTCATATACTATATGTATGCTTAAATGCCCAGTCTTGGTGGGCACCTGTCTATGGAACGGGGGATGGTTAAGCCCACATCAAGGATCTTTGGTGTCCGTGGAGAATGAGGTGGTCTCTGGGGGAAGCAGAGAAGAAAGGGGAGTCCCGCTTCATGGAAAGCCCACTAATAATTCAAGGTCTTATTCACTGAACAGGCTGGCTCCACAGGACAGAGCCCAGTGGACACTGAACCCATTGGGCCCCCAGGAGCAGGTCCTGCGTGGGACCATTAGAGGTCTCGGAGGCCCTTCCCCATCTTGGGTTCTAGTCCCGTGACCCTCGGAGGGCAGCGGAGGGTTTGCTGTGGCTGCTGTTATTTTCAATCCTCACCCACGAATATATACTTTAATGATGGATTTGAGCGAGTGGAAGGGAGCAAGAGAGACAGAGTGTGTGGGAAAGAGAGAGAAACAACGTTCCGTTGCCTCTTGTACATGCCCAAACTCCTGACCCACCTGGCCAGGAGGTTTTCAGAATCAGAATAGAGCTCAGTCCCAGTTCTGCTATTTGGAGGCTGTATGATGTTGCATGAAGTTTTCCTGTGTAAAAGGGGCAACTCTTCCTCTACCCTTTGGGTAAGACTGGGGTTGAGATGATAATGGGGGTGAGCCCTGCGCCCGGCAGGCACACATGTGCTGTTAGTTCTCTCCCCCCTTCTAAGGGAGCCTGCGGAATTCTAAGACTTGTGAACGTTTTTACTTAAAGTCTGAGATTCTGATGGAAACAAGGCAAACCTTAGTGTCTCCGGGACACTAAGGCAGGCAATCTCTTTCCCTAACCTTTGAGGTAACACCCGTGTTGGTTTTATTTTTCCAACTTGCAACTTGCCAACATTCTCTAGGCTTTTTCACCCTTTCTCTTCAAGTGACAGGTTGAGCTGCTGCTCGAGCCAAAAAAAAAAAAAAAAAACATCCAGGCTGCGGTCTGCACCCTTCCCTCCAGAAGATAAATTATGTTGGTTTTTGCAGTGAGTGAATTGGAGCAGGAGAGAGATTTCACTAGCCTGAAACGTTCTGGGCAGAAGAGGTGGCTTGAAGGAGCGCTGCCTGGTTTGCAGAGGTTCCCGGATGCCCTGGATTTCCCAGCTCTCAGCGTGGGTTGGGTGAGCCCCTGCCGCCTAGAAGCATCGGGGCGGTGGGAGGGTCACCGGAGGCTTGCTTGCCCCCTGTCTTCCTGCCTCCATCGTGGGGTGGGGGAGAGGGGGGAGGGGACATCAACGGAGACAGAAAAATATACATACCATCCTGTCTCTTTTCAAGAGGAAGAGAAGTATCTAAGATATCACAAGAGGAGAGAGAAGGCCTGCTTCCACTGATTCAGCATTTTCCCAACAGTGCAGTGCTCACTGGACATGGCACGGGAGGGGATTTTAGGTGGGACGGGGACACAACGTTAAATCACACTGAGTCACTTAGGGAGGAAGTTGTTTCCTCTTGTCCCTTTAAATTCTTCTCGTTATAAAAAAGAAAGCCCCAGTTTGGTAGCAGTATGTCTTTAACACCGTCCTACCACTCCTTAATCATTGTTTTATAAAAAACAACAAAAAAGCCTGCCCTGGCTCTTCCAAGCAGGAGACAGAATTTGCTGAAATATAATTACTTTTTGTTGTTGTTGTTATATTTATTTTCACATCACCTACTTGTTAAAGCAAGCAGTAATGGTTTCCCATTTATTGTAGTGTTATTAAAATTCCTTCAGAATAAATATATGTATGTTTTTTAAGTGGGATGGGTTTTTTTTTTTTTTAATTAATAATATTCTAGCTGGTTCACAGATGTGGCAACAATCAAAGAGAATACAGCAGGCTAAAATTGGAAAACACTGCCTTAACTGGAAAGAACTACCCATGCATTTTTCTTACTTTCTCAAATTAAAGAACGTATCTTGTTGCCTTGTTTTTCCAACTGAGATGAAAACCAAGGGCTCCCCCACTTCCTTTTTCCTTTATTTTCCTTTATTTTCTGAAGACTTCCTTGGCAGTAGAGAAGTTTGCAGCTGACAAGAAGCAGGACTGTATCATTTTTCTTTCCTTGGATCCTAGAGGAATGCTTTGAGCTAAAAAAGTGCCCCTTGTATTCATTTCTTCATTCACCCATTTAGTAAACATTTGCAGGTAACCACCCTGCACCGGCCCTGAGCCAGGTGCCACCATACAGCAATGGCCCACAAAGACCAGGCGCTGCATGCTCAGGCTTACAGGCTGGTCAGTCGGGGAGATGGAGGGCTACACGGGCAGCCACAATGCAGTGTGACAGGAACTGGGGTGGGGGACAGCATGACACAGAGCTCAGATAGCGAGTCAGATAAAGCCTGCCGGGCAGATGGCAGGATGCCTACTAAACCAACCACCTCCAGTGCAGCCCTTTCCTGCAAGGGGACCTTAGGTGGGTGACTTCAGCCCTCAGTCTACTGAGTAGGCATAATAACTTCATCTCCAACTTGATATTATTGAGAGCATTAAATAAGGCAGTGAGTGTAAAATGCTTTAGTGCAGTGCCCAGCATATAGTAAGTGCTCAATAAATGCCAAATAATTTATTTCAGCCTATTTCATCCAAGTACCATCACACACACATGCACACATGCTCGCATGCATGCATTACACAATTTCTTGCAAACATCCCTGCCTGAGCAAATTCTATTTGGACAAAGAGAAGTTAAGTATGTTCTTATAGCCCACAGCAGATCTATGGGATTACAGACAAGAAATACTTTGTTTCTGACCTGATAATATTTCAAGTAAAATTCAGAAGAGGAATCCTGGGTCAGGGTACAATTGATTACAAGGACCAAGACAAGTAAGTTCAAAAGAAGAAGAGGGGAGGGGTATTTCTTTACTGCCAGTGAGGAAAAAAATAAAGTGGAATAAAGCAAAACAATAAATATTAGGAGCAGGAAACTGGAGCACACAAACTCTCCTTAGCTTAAAAACAAACCTCCAGATTCCACCGAAAATATAAGGAACTACAGCTGGTATTTATGTGTACACTGTATGCACAGAAGTTAGCTACTAAGGGAATAAAAATATCACATATTTGTATAATGCATTCACACTTATGAAGTGGATTCCCATGCATCATCTCCCAATGGTCCTGTGAAGTGAGTACTATTATTAGCTCCACTTGATAAATGAAAAACTGAAACCTGGAGATAATAACTGGGTGACCTAAGGCAAATCCACTCCTAAGTGGGAGTGTCAGGGGTCAGCCCCAGGCCTCCTGATTCGAAGCCTGGTAACCCTCTGGAACAGGAGTCAGCAAACTCTTCTGCAAAGGCCAGAGAGTAAACACAACAGGCCTGTGGGCTCTGCCATTCGTCACAGCTGCTCACCCCTGCTGCCACTGTGGCAGCCATCAATGACATGGAAACAGAAGGGGGTGTCCATGTTTACAACAGAACTGAAACTGAAATTTCATGTCATTTTCATGTGTCATGTTATTCTTTTGACTTTTTTATAAACTTTTTAATTTTTTATTTTTAAACATTTTATTCATTATTTTTTTAGAGAGAAGGTCAGGGTGGGAGAGAATCATCAATGTATGGTTGCCTTTCACCTGCCTCCAGCTACGGACCTGGCTGGAGACCTGGTTTGCAACCTGGTTATGTGCCCTGGCTGGGAATCAAACCAGAGACCTTTGGGTTCACCGGCCAGGCACTATAAACTTTTTTTTTTTAAGATTTTATTTATTATTTCCAGAGAGAGGGGGAGGGAGAGAGGCAGAGAAGGAGAGAGACATTAATGTATGGTTGCCTTTCACCAGCCTCCAGCCATGGACCTGGCTGGAGACTTGGTGTGCAACCTGGTTATGTGCCTTGATTGGGAATCGAACTAACGACCTTAGGGTTCGCGGGCCAGCATCTTATCCACTGTGCCACCAGCCAGGGCTAAACCTTTTTAAATGAAGAACTATTCCTAGCTGGCAGGCCAGATTTGGCTATTGATGGAAGTCTGCCAACCCCTGTACTAGAACATATCAGACATGAATAAGCCCCGCCCTCACAGACTCCAGAGGAAGGAGGCAGACATAGCCAGTTCCACTCCCAGAGAATTCGTTGCAGTACAAGTTCAATCGCTGCGTTACAACTTCCCCACACACACCATTAACTGCAGGGAACTGCTATTATTTCATCCTTTTACCCTACCAACTCACTTTTTTACTTAAGTTTCTTTTTTAATGTTATAATGCCTTTTATAAATGAAAAATCCATTACTTGTCAAAAATAGATGAACATAAATAAAACCAATATAACTAAATAATTGCTATTAAATTCTAGCTACCTGCAACCATCTGCTTAAGATTCTGCTCTCTGCCTTTATTAGGGGTGGGGGGTGCCTGGCAAGTGGCCAAAAGGTGTTCAAGTCACGGCGGCACCAACATGAGACCTGCTTCTCGATATAGTCAGAAACACTGAAGAGGAAACCACCTTCTCACCACGCGCTTCAGCTCCATGTCTCTGTCCATGTAAAACTACCTTCCCAGCCACCAGGCTCATGAAGCCCACATCCTGGAACCGCACAAGCAGGAGGGCAACATCTGGACTGAGTGCAGGACAAAACTTAAGGGCAGATGTGGCCTTTTGACAGAACTTTGGAGAATGTCTAGGGTTTCATTAGACATAAAATTCAGGAGGAGCTGTCCAGGCTGCCTGAATAGAAGAGGGAATAGAGAGGAGGCTGAGGAGATGTGGCTTCTCCCTGTGAGTGGCTGGAGTAGCACCAACAGGGTTTAGATACAAGCCTGATGTTGTCCCAAGTGTTCCCCAAGACAGTGCATGCTCAAGGTTCCATGTCTAGGCTCTTCTGCATCAGGGAGACCGGGGGATATGGACCAGAGTCTCTAGAGAAGGTCTGTGGGACAGACAGAGTAAGTAAGACTGGTGGCTGTTGACTTCTGTACCAGTGAGGACCCACTTGCCTTCCTGGCTTCCAAGTATTTCAAATACTAAACTGCAGATTTAAGTCTGGATGACTGTCCTTCTGTGTCTTCACCTATGGCATGCATTCTCCTCAGCCACCATGACAGGCTGCGATTGCCTGCACCGAGTTGCTCCAATTCCTGGAGAAATTTAGGGTGATCTCATTTGGGTGGCTGTAGTGAGGAACTTGGGTGCCAAGTCAAGTGCTCCCCATGCTGGCCCCCATGGCCCTGTGCTGACCCCCCCTCCCCCCCCACCCACACACACACACTGTGAATTCAGGGCCACCAGCTGTGTTATGCCGCACAGAACTGGCAAGGGAATGGGAATGGGAATAGAATAGCCTTGAAGGTAATTTTTGAAAAGAAAGAACAGAGCATCATATGCTCAATTACTTGCTTTCCCCTTCATTTGAAACCCATACATAAATATGGGAGCTGTTCTCCTTTTATAGACTGCAATGGCATCACAGAGAAGCAAATGTTGTTTGCAGAAGCTGCTTCCCACCTGCAGGGCTCCCAGAGGGTTTGATAACTCAATAACCTCACAATGGGTCAGTGAATAACCATGTAAGGCGATGTGGCCATTCCAAGGAGCTCTGTGGCCCAGCAGGCCAGCCCCTGACAGAACTTTCAGGGAAACAGGGCCATCCTTAGTGCCCCCATCATCCACCAGGGAACAGGGGGCTTCAAGGGTTGCCAGGGGCTCCGTTTATCTCATGTCACACTCACGATCCCCTGGGAGGGAAGTGGGACAAGACGGCTGAGACCCAGCATCTGATACGAGATGACGCCAAGCTCCCCTGCCTAAGTGACCTCTGCTGATCCAGCCCACCTGCTGCAATTCGCAGCTTCCTCCTTTGCAATGGGAGATCATGTCACAGAAAAACAAAAATGTGACAAAGTGATCATGACTTCCCCGTATTCTAGCACGTATTCTGGGTATATGAGCACCCATGTGCCCAAATGTGTTAACCTCTACCTCACTTACCCTCCCCTGCCTTCACCCCCTGAAACAGCTCTGCAGTACACCCCCCACCCCGCCAGTGGAGTCTCCACTTCGCTCTCCTGCTTCGTTCTTCATTGGTCACCTCCATACCCTCTGCCTTCTTCTCAGTGACCTATCATAGACCCGTCTCCAAGGACTAAACTCCATCTCCCCCAGGACCCCCACTTCCCTCTCCTTGGCACTCCTCTCGTCCCCATGTGATAGGCGTCCGGTTCCCAAATGAACTCCTTACGGGCAAGGAGTATGCCGTCTTCCCCACCACATGCCCAGCACAAAACCCAGTACTTCTGCAGTGAGCCTCAAAGACTGTTGCCTGAATGAACATCCCTCACTGCATCAGGCCTGGAGCAAAATGCGCAGTCAGCAGATGGTCCCAAAGCTGTAACCCTAGAACCTCCAATTTGTGCCAGGCACCAGCTAGGCACTGAGGAACCTGCAGTCCTTAAAATATGTACAGTCCCTGCTTTGTATTTGAATTAGTTTATGTCTTATCTACTCTATGAATGTTGCTACCATTTATTAAGCACTTACTACAATAGAGCACATGGCTTGGGCTAACCAGTTATATTAATTATCTCCTAGGATCTTCACAATAACGCCATATATTAGGTACATTTGGTAGATGAGAAAACTAGGCCCAAAAGAGTCACTTAAGTTGCTGAAGATCGCACAGCTAACAAGGATCCAGGCACTTGAACACACTTACCTGACTCCAAAGACTGATCTTACTCTCAGTGCCAAGCTCCTGTCTCTCAGAACTTGTTGACTCGCTACCCCCACACTGTTACACAAGGGTTAACAAGTTAGTCTATCAAACACAGTGAGCTCTGAGGTCCCTGGGGGTAGGATAGGTTCCAGTAGGCGGGGCTGGGGAGAATGCAGGAGTTGGGGAGTGAGGGGTAAAGCAAGACAACTGGGGTTCACGTAACTCTTTCCCAGGCAACTACCTGGCCTAGTGTGAGGTGTTGAAGATGACTAAGAAGGGAGACCCAAGGAAGCACCAGATTGGAGATCTGAGTGGTGAAAAGAAGCTTAGCAACTCAACGAACAGGAAGGGTAAGCAGAACAGAAAATGAAATGGAACAAGCCTGGTGTGAGAATGGCTGGTCCTAGCCCATCTTGCTGGATCTCCTAGCTAGGCAACCCTCCTTGCTTCGGGGCAGGGGGTGAAAGCTTCTGCCCAACTTGTTGGACCACCGACAGACTCCAGGAAGATATTTAAAGAAATTAAAGTAGGTGTATTTTGAGGATGATTTTTAAAATTTATTTCGTGCAGGACTACAACTGATATGTGATAGAAAGTGCACCAGCCAACTGTTCAGGAAGCAGGGTTTGTGCCCTTGGACACACCCCTGAACTTCCCGGGTCTGTTCTCTGCGAGTCAGGGCTGTGAGCACTCAGCAATCAGGGACAGCCCTGACTGATGTACAGTAAGCTCACGTGTATTGTCTGAGGTGGCCACAGCTGTGATGTTAATTTATTACATATAAATCGTAATTCCTCTCCGAGAGCCCCCCTAAGAGAAGACAGCATGATTTATCATCAATGCCCAAGCTTCGGGGTCGGAGAGATCCGCCCAAGAGCCTCAACTCGGTCCTGCACTAGCTGAAGAAGGTGAGCGGCTACACCTCTGCTCATCTTCACAGCAGACAAGATTGTCTCCCGTCTCTTCATTAAAGTGGAGACGATCCTAGTATTAGGTAGATAAAACATATTTAGTAATTACCCACCACATGTAACTTTTTTATCAAGAAGCTTATATAAAAGAAGAATTTATGAGTCCTAGTCAATTTTGTTCCATCCTTTCTAAGTCTCAAACTTTGGAGGACAGAATAACTCTGGGAGCCGCTGTGCTGTCGGCCAAGGAGGTGTGCTGGGGGCTTGAGATCTCCTCTTGCTGTTGTCTAATTAAAGGCCACCAAGGAGTTTCTGTCCCCCAGGGCACATGTTTTGTGGCTGCACTAAGAACCGGGCCCTGGAAGTTCAGGTCAGGGATTTGGGGGGGAGACTTTTGTAAGCATTTAAAACAAATACTTGCTTCTGAAATTCACAAGACACCTGCCTTTCACAAGGGCCAGCAGCCAAAGTCCCAGAAGAGATTGGAGAAACGACACTTTTTGTCTCATTTGTTGGCTTTGGAAAGTGGCTGGGAGCCTCAAAGACTCCTATGTCCAGTCTCACAGTCAGCTCTCAACTGGCTGCTCGGAGTCACAAGCCCTGGGGTCCCTGCGAGACCTGCCCTCACCTCCTCTGCCTGGGGGCTGAGATGCCACCAGGAAGAAAGGAATGAGACAGCCCCTAGGATTCGCAGGTCATGGTGAGACAGGGGAAGTGGTGGTAATGACAATGACAGCTGCGCACTGGCTCTATGCCAGACTATGTGTTACGTGTTCTTTGTGCATGACCACACAACATGCCAACAACACAGGTACCGTTATCGTTACCATTTAACAGATGAGGAAACTGAGGCGCAGACATGTTAAGTAACTTTGCTTTCACATTAGTAAGTAGGAGAGCCCAAACTTGAACCTTAGCACCCACATTCTTACTCACTGTGACCAACTGTGCGCAACAGATGAGGATTCACCTCTTGCCTGTAAGCTTTGCTCCCAAAAGCTAATTACACCAGAGACCTATTGACTACCCCTGTGGGAGAAGGAAGGACTTGAAGCCCAGTTCCTCCTACCAGGCTGGACTCTCGTCCCTACTACCCTTGCCACGTAACCACCTGCCTTCTTCCTTCAACAACTCAGACCTTAACCATCTGATAAGACTGCCCCTTCACCTTTAAGAGCTTTGGCTACCGGAACTCCTATACTGAACTAAAATAGGTCTTTCTGAAACACCTACCCACTGGTTATGTCTGCCCCTCGGGATGGCAGAGGGCAAATTCAACACTTCTTCCACCGAACAGTCCTCTTTGGAACTTTGGAAACCACAATGATGGTCCCTTTAGATATACCACCCCGACTTCTCCATACTCCACCCCATCCCCCCACACACACGCACAACTAAGGCATGCACAGGGCATGTGCAATCAATTGGCAATAACTTTGCATTTCATTAATTTTGAAAAACTGTTTCTAAGATTATGATTTAACATCATTGTTTCAGATATAAAGTATTAAATTCTGAGAGCAACCATCATGTCAAAGGAATACAATGTTAGAGCAACCATAATTTCTGGACTGCATGCAGGGCAAACTGCTAAGGAAGTTGTGGATTTCAATAACATCCCTTTAGGTACAGTTGACAACGTGAGGAAGGTATATTATGCAACAAGGAAAATGCATAAGGTACGCAAGGATCACACAAGTCCGGATATTGTACACAGAATGCAGAAGATCATCAATGAAGCTCCAGGATGTTTACTTTGACATTTTGAAAGAAGAAGTTGCACTGTGGATAAAGCAAGTTGCAAATGGACGTCATTTTATCTTCCAACAAGATGGTGCACCAGCACATAATGCCAAAAAGGTGCAATTTCTCAGTGTCAGCGTTTCTGAATTCTGGTCGAAGGAAATCTGGCCACCTAGTTTACCAGGTGCAAATCCTTTAGACTATTATACATATGCAGCATTTGTGAGAGAGAAGTTAATAAACAACCACATTCCAATAAAGAGGCTGTTAAAGCTAAGATTGAAAACGTTATGATGTCCATGGATAAAGAAAAGTTCGTGCCCTGGCTGGTGGCACAGTGGATAAGGTGCCGACCTGGGAACTCAAAGCTCACTGGTTCCATTCCCAGCCAGGGGAACAGAACCAGGTTGCAAGCCAGGTCTCCAGCCAGATCCATACCTGGGGGCAGGTGAAAGGCAACCATACAATGATGTTTCTCTCCCTCTCTGCCTCTCTCCCTTCCCCTTTCTCTGAAGAATAATAAAATCT
Source organism: Noctilio leporinus (assembly GCA_004026585.1). Lineage (NCBI taxonomy): Eukaryota > Metazoa > Chordata > Mammalia > Chiroptera > Noctilionidae > Noctilio > Noctilio leporinus. The sequence continues at coordinate 124,118 of PVIW01001450.1, read as the reverse complement.
TTAAAAAAAAAAAGAAAGAAAGAAAGAAAGAAAGGAAAGTTCATTAAAGCGTGCTCAAGATTCCAAAGTGGAACCGAGTCTATTGCAGCAAATGGAGACTTTTTTGAACAATTTAAAAAAATAATGACTATGTTTATGCCATTTACATATAAGTGCATTTATTTCAAAATATTAACTTTTGTGGTATGTTGGTTTACTAAAATGTTGCTAGTTGATTGCACCCACCCTTTATTACTTGCTCATACTTTCCATAAACACTGCATGAGTACCGACCACAGATAAAAATACTTCGCCACCGAGGAAACTTCAGTTCTAGGAGGGAAGACAAAATACGCACGAAGGATTCTTTCTATTACAAGCTACAAAGCTGTGGGATGATGAAAATACCTTGAAGAGTGCTGTGCAGCTCAGAGTTGAGGCCTTGTCCAGCGGGTCGTGTGTGAAGGCGGCAAGAAGAGAGGTGTAGCGAGCCTGGACTTGGGGAAATATCACTGACCACCTGCTGCTGCTGCAGAGCCGGGTGGTCGGGGGAGCGCGGGTGGTGGAATGGCGATCCCACTGGGCGAGGAAAGGCTCCGGAAAGGTGCTGCGGCGGTCTCCCTCCTCGCCCGACCCTCCTCACCCCACCCTCCTCACCTATAAGCTGCCACACAACTGGTAACACCTGTCCTGACCAGCCTCGAGTTTCCGTGCGGATCAGGTGCAGGGGCTTTGAAATAAGATAACGAGCGGAAAATGCCCTGGGTGCGCCCAGAATTCTTCAACCCCAGATTACTACTGAAGATGACTGTGGCACCTGCATTTTCTTGGGAGCTGGAGGAATCAGAAGACACAAGCTTTGGTGAAAGCCCCCGGCGCAAGCGGAGGGAAAAGAAAGAAAATCAAAATGCCTGGGCGAAGCCACCTGGCCCCAGTGCACGGCCAAGGCAGCCAAGGAACAGCCCGGTGGCGGGCACCCCTGGTTACGGAATAATCCTGTAAGATGTGATCAAAGAAAGGATCAGCAGCTCAAACATGTGAGCCACGTAAGCCTTTCGAGGAGAAGGCCCACTGAGAGATTAGGACCCTGAGGGCCAGGCTGAGGTTTCCTGCAGTTAGAGCTCCGCTAATTGATGGCACAGTGTCTGCAGCCACTCCATCTGGCTCGCTATTTCCACCACCTGAGAAAGGAGAGCCCGTGCTCACGGGGTCACGGACCGCACGAGCTGCAGCAGGTGCACTGGGGAATCGCTGCAAGGTCCCAGGAGGCCCCTTTTGCCTCTAATCAACCTACACAGATACACTCTTGGGGGAGGGGCCAGTCCCGCGTCCCCACAGTCTATCAGATGCCAAGCAGCATGCAGGGAACAGTGTATGAATCATGGCTCTCACAGGTGTGACTGAAAGAGAGGTCCAACTGGCTCAAGCACAAAGGAAGTTAACTGGTCCGTTTCACTGAAAAGGCTGCGGGAGACAGGGTTCGAAGCAGCTGGATGCAGGCCCCAGACAGTATCGTTGGGAAGCTGGCTCGAGCACTTCTCCAGGTGCCCTCCAGGTAGCCCCAAGGTTGGCTCATCCTTCGGTTTCAAGGGGGGGGGGGGCTCTCCTATTTCTATTTCTATCCCCAAAGCACTAAGTCTAATGAACGGTTCCTGATGGATCTGAGTTACACGCTTGTTCCCAAGCAAGTCCCGGTTCCAAGGCTGGGGTGTATGGGTTAGGCAGCCCTCTGGCAGGCCCTCCCATTGGGGGTCTTCTTGAGGAAAACCCAGCTGCTGTTTCCAGAAGAATGACAAATGGGTGCAGGTTGAGCAAAAACCATATATGTCCTATTCTCAAACTCTTCTGGTAGAAATCCAAAAGGGAAATCTACAATAAGGCCGTATTTTTGTCATCAAGGAAACCATTCTCTACTTGAGAGAAAGTTGCCACATGTAAAATTAATGAAAAACCAAATTGGCTGTAAGAAATAATGTTGAGGATACACTACATACCCTAAATCCAGAAAAGGACATTCTGGGTCAAAAGTGCAGGCGTAGGGCTGAAGCCCAATGCTGACACTCCCTGCTAGCGCTGAATGAGATGCCCGACCCAAGAGTCCCCTGAGACATGAAGACAATGACAGACTTTTCCACGGCTTGCTGTGGTAGTTCAATGAGAGAGTATAGCAAAAGAATGAAGCACATAGTAAACAGACCCGGTAGGATTTCACTCATTCATTTCAGGCTAACTACGTGCCAAGAACTACTATAGACACTGGCAGTGCAGTGGAGGAGAAGGAGGCTCCTATGCCATGCTGCAGATATCCTAAAATAACAAAAGGGAATATGTAAATGAGCAACACAATTTTAGAAAAGAAAAACTGCTATGAAGAACACTAAAAATGAATGGCCGTGATGGGACAGAGGTTGGGTGGTCAAGGACAGCTTTCTAGGGGATGGAACATTTTAACAGGGATGGGAAGGACGAGAAATAATTATGGGAAGATCTGAGCTCAAAGACAAGTAAAAAACATCTGTAGTTTGATGAAATAAGAGGAGGGTGGCATGAGGGATGATGGTCAGAGAGGGAGCTGAGCATGTTAGTCTGGGGTGAGGAACTGTGCTTTACTCCAAGCTGAAAGGAAATTCAGTGCAAAGACTTGATATTTTAAAGATTCCTCCAGCTATTGTGTAAAGAATGGACTATGCGTAGGATATAAACGTAGAAGTAAGGACCAGAGAGAAGAAATGCCTAGTGAAAGACACAGAGGAAAGCTAACAGCTGATCCCTGAGGGGAAGGTAAGGTGAACCATCAGGAGAGCAGTGAGCAGCACAGGGCAGGGGTGGGAGCCCCTTAGTGGGCCCCTAGTGCCTCCAGGCTGTGAAGAAGTAATTTGCATCCACACACCCTCCTGCTGAGAATAACTATAAAAACTGGATCGAAAATAAAATCAGGTCTTTGAAGGCAATGGGGGGCAACAAGGCAGCCATGACTTGAAGGGCCACAGGAAAGGAAAACTAAATTGGGTCCTGATCCGGTGCTTTCTCCACTCGGGGCATTTTTGGATTGTTGTTGCAGAACAAAAAGTCAACACAGAAAGCAGTGGTCCGGAGCTTACAGCAGTTTCACTGGGCTCATTTTTAAAAAATTAGAAAGTTACAGGCAGCCAGAAACTGAGCAGTCAGTATCCTAGAGAAAAAGGAACCGCTGAGGAGTGAGCCCAGCATTCTCCACACGATTTCTGCACAGGGCATTTGCCAGATTCTCAGATGCTCACGTTTGTGGCCAGAGTCTGGGAAGCCAAGTGAACGCCAATGGCCTCACCTAGGAGGCGGGACTATCTTTTCTCTCCCTTTGACTAACAGCTGGGCCTGATGACTCTGCAGGGGACAAACGTGCCAGCAACAAGCATAACCAAATGATCAAGGTCAACATCCACCGAGGTAAATCATGGTGCCACCACGTACCCTCGGATACAACGTGACAAGAGGGCACTTCTCTGCTGTGATAATCTTCCCCAAATTCATAACCTCCATTTAATCATGAGGACAAAAAATTGTACACGCTCAAGTTGAGTGATGTCCTACAAAATACCTGACCAATGCTCTTCAAAACTGTTAGTCATAAAAAACCAAGAAAGACTGAGAATCTCTCAAGATTCAGAGATTAAAAAGACTGATGACTGAGCGTTATGTTGTATCCTCTACTAGATCCTGGGACTGTAAGAGAACAATAAGGAAAAAACAGTAGAAATCAAAATAAAGCCTATAGTTTAGCAAAAGGTAATATTGCTTCCTTAGTTTCAACAAATATACCATGTTATATAAGATGTCAACATTAGTGAAAACTGAGTGAAAGATATAAGGACAGTTTTCTGTATATCTGAAAAACAATAATAAACAATAGTAATGGGGTACTTCAGGGAGGATGATCTGAGAAGGCTTCATTACAAAAGTATAATTAAAAGATTACTTTTGAAGTGGGATTGACTTTGGGGGAGAATGGGTGGGTGCGGAAGGGGACAGAGAAGTGAAAAAGGGTGTGAATGTAATACAATAAAATGAAATTTTTAAAAAAGATTACTCTTGACAAAGCAGTTGCTAAGGGGTGAAAAAGCTAAGCAATGCTTTAAGCAGTCCCATAGAGTTGGGGAAACAAATGTCGGGGTTCAGGGCCCACCCAAGAGAAGGTACTGGCTTTCAGCTGAGACCCTGATGGGCTAAGCTCAAGGAGTAAAACAAATAAAAAATACACACCCGCCACAAAGCCTGAAACACAGCCTCAAATCATCTCAATTCATGGCTGGATCAAGGTTATCTGTCCATATTCTGCCAGCCACATGGAAATTGAATCCTTTCTAGAAGATAACATGATTCAGAGCCACTATAATTTTTTATATTCAATTTAAGGTACCAGGCATGCCAGTAAACAGACACAATGACCTAAATTCAATAAAATAAAATATCAGGCAATGGAAACATTCCGATAGATCGCCCAGGCTCTAGAATTACCAGGCAAGAAATAGAAAATAATTCTAATTAATATATCCCAGAAAATAGATGGCGAAATGAAGAATTTCTTCAGTGAATCTATTTAAAAAAAAAGGAAAAAGAAGCCAGTGGAAATGCTAGTCTAAAAATTAAATTAATTGAAATGAATTCAATAGGTAAGTGTAAAACCAGATTATTAAACACAGCAGAAGAGAAGATTAGTCCAAAGAAAAGAGATCCAGATTGACGCAAAGAGGGAGTGGGAGAAAGAATAGAAAATGCAGAAATAAGCATAGGTAACAAGGGGAACATAATGAAAATGCCTAACATACGTGAAATTGGGATTCTAGTTGAAGTGAGGGAAGAAGCTATAATTAAAGAAATACTATTGATTAAATACATCAAGATGCAAATTCAGAAAGCTCTATAGCCCCAAGTGGAACATGCATAAAGAAAGTCAAATCTGGGCAGCACAGCAGGCTGCAGTGGGTCAGGTCCACATAGGCCATGACAGGGGCCCTCAGCGAGGGTCTGCTGCAGTAACACTGCGCGTTCTAGGAAAGAAAAGCCCCTGCTCAGCATTAGGAAAAAGGAAAGTGAAAGCTTGGAAATCTTTTTTTTTTCTTTTAAAGATTTTATTCATTATTTTCAGAGAGAAGGGCAGGGAGGGAGGAAGAAAGAGAGAAATATCAATGTATGGTTGCCTTTCACCTGCCTCCAGCTATGGACCTGGCTGGAAACCTGGCTTGCAACCTGGTTATGTGCCCCAGCTGGGGAATCGAACCAGTGACCTTTGGGTTCACAGGCTGGCACCAATCCCCTAAGCCATACCAGCCAGGGTGGAAACTTGCATTTTTTTTGAACATTAAAGATCAATGTTAGATGGTAGATCAAGGTTCAGGGGAAGGAAAGAATATTGACAACACTGTGTTGAAATTAAGATGAAAACAGCAAAGGATTTTCTCTAGTCATTAAAACAGAGAAGCCAAAATAGAAGATAGAATGTTTTGCTACTTGTGTTTGGTTGGACCAGTTTTTCCCCTCCATGGAATACTGAAGAAAATGGGTGAGTTCTGGTTTTATTATGCATGAAGTAAATGATTCCCTTGCTCTAAGTTATTTTTAGAAGAAAAATTTAATTGAACAATTTTGGACAAGGAGCATAATAAATGTGTTTTGAGAATGGTTATAAAGTACAAAAAATGGGAAGATTATTATTTTAAAACTTGACTCTTGAACCAAATGACACAATTTGTATATCTTTTGTGAATCTGTTATGAAGGCCACTGATGGGACTGATACAATCAGCAACAGGCAGCCTGGTGAGAAAATGTACTATATTGAGAAACTTCAGGATAAAACTTTCTGTTATTCAATCTGTCCTACTTAGTTCTATAATAAATTATGTTTTATTCTTTAGGAAAAAAAAACTAAACCTAGGCAACATCATATAAAACTGATAAAAAAACAAATACAATAACATATTAAAAACCACCAAGAAAATAGATGCATTACCTTTAAAGAATCAAAAATGAAGACTTGTAGTGGACTTTTCAAAGATATAATAAGGCAGAACAGAATAGAATAACACTATTTTTTTAAGCACCCAACTTTTTGTGTATAAGTCTATATGCAATGAACCTTTTAATTGCAAAAAAAAATATTTTAAGAATCAATACACAACACTAAGAGGTGATGAATACATAAGAAAACATTATATTGTATCTATCTCATAAAAATGAGGATTACATTCTTAGCCACACAATCCAAACTGCTGTTTCTGTTTCTTAAATAGAACTATCTTAGTCTCAAAATTTTCATTCAGCTTTGAAAAGGGCTTAACTTATAATCAGGATTATTTTCTGGCTGGAAAGACTCTGTTTCAAAAATATAAAGCATCATAGTTTGGCATGGAAGATTAGGTTAATTGAGAAATTTCTGTGTGAGCTGCTCATAGTTCAAGAACCTAAAACCTGAGTAATAATAGATATCTATCTCATTGTGTTATGACGTCCTTATATAAACAAAATATACTAATTGCTCCCTGGCTGGTAGAACAGTGGATAAGGTACCAGGTCTGATTCCCAGCCAGAGCACATAACCAGGTTGCAAGCCAGGTCTCCATCCAGGTCCATAGCTGGAGGCAGGTGAAAGGCAACCATACATTGATGTTTCCCTCTCTTTCCACCTCCCTCCATTCTTCTCTTTCTAAAAATAATAAATTTAAAAATTTTAAAATAAAATAAAATAAAAATAATTTTTTTAATCTTAAAATAAATATGTACTAATTCCTCATATCATTGCAATGTGTCACAAGACAGTATATATTCTTTTATTTTTGTGATGAAAATATAGCATAAAATTAAAAAACTGGATGAATTTCAAATTCATTGTGTTCCTCAAAAACATTCATATTTAATACAATATAATTTTAAGTTATTTGCCTATTCCAACTATAGTTCCATAGTCCAATAATAGAGGTCCTAACTTTATAAACTTACAAGATATCTTTAAATCATTTTTTTTCAATTAGAGTTGACATAGTATATTAGTTTTGAATATACACCCCAGTGATTAGACATTACATAACTTAGTGATCAACCTGATAAATCTTGCACCCATCTGACACCATACAGAGTTATTAGAATATTATTGACTATATTCTCTATGCTGTACTTTACATCCCCATGGCTATTCTGCAACTACTAAATGTACTTCTTAATCCCTTCACCTTTTCACCCATTCTCCCAAACACCCTCCTATCTGGCAATCATCAAAATGTTCTCTGTATCTGTTTCTGTACTGCTTGTTCACTTATTTTGACTTTTCAATTCAATTTTTGATAGGTACATATTTATTGTCATTTTATTGTTCATGATATTATGGGATTTTTTTCTTGTTCTTCTTTAGAAAGTCTCTAACATTTTATGTAATACTAGTTTGGTGGTGATGAACACCTTTAGCTTTGTCTTGTCTGGAAAGCAATTTTTAGATGTCATTTGATTTGAAATGATAGCTTTATGGTAGAGTAATCTTGATTGTAGGACCTTGCTTTTCATCACTTTGAGTATTTCTTGCCAATCCCATATGACCTGCAATGTTTCTTTTGAGAAATCAGCCAACAGTCTTATGGGAGATCCCTTGCAGATAACTGTTTTTCTCTTGCTGCTTTTAAGATTCTCTCTTTGTCTTTAACCTTTGGCATTTTAATTATAATGTATCTTGGTGTGGGTGTCTTTGGTTTCATCTTGTTTGGGACTTTCTGCACTTCCTAGACTTGCATGTCTACTTCTTTCACCAAGCTAAGGAAGTTTTCTCTCATTATTTTTTTCAATAGGTTTTCAATTTCTTTCTCTCTCTCTTCTCCTTTTGTCATCCCTATGATTCAAATGTTGTTACCCTTGAAGTTGTCCCAGAGGTTCCTTACATTATATTTATTTTTTGGATTCTTTTTTCTTTTGACTGTTCTGATTGCATGATTTTTGCTTCCTAGTATTCCAAATCACTGCTTTGTTTCTTGTCTTTATCTTCTCTACTATTGATTTCCTATAAATTATTCATCAGTTAGTGTATCCTTCATTTCTGACTTTTTAAAAATGGTTTCCATGTCCTTTTTCTGCTCTTGGAGTTCTCACTAAGTTCACTGAGCATCCTTACAACCTTTTTTAACTTTGTGTCTGTTAGCTTGCTTGCCTCCATTTCATTTCATTCTTTTCCTTGTTCTTTCCCTTGGAACCTGTTTCCTGTTCTCATTTTCAGCTGCTTCCCTGTGCTTGTTTGTATGTATTATATAGAGCTGCTGTGGTAGAGTGACATAATGTAGTAGTTTTCCTGTAGGGTCCAGTGGCATAGTCTCCTCGTTCACCTGAGCTGGGGACTCCTGTGCACCCTTCCAGTGGACTGTGTACACCCTCCTATTGAAGTTGAGGATTGCTGTTGGCATGTCAATGGGAGGGATTTACCTGCAGGTCAATCAGCTGCAAGAACTTGCTGAGAGCACTGTGAAGGACCAGCTGTGCAGAGTACCCCCTAACCCCAGCAGAACCTACTTCAGCAGAGCTCTGGTGTCCACTAAGTCTGTCCCTTCAGTGTGTCACTTACTGATGTGATTGTGGTGCTTGATGTGGTCTGAAGCTGTCCACTGGATGTGTTGGCTCTGGGGGCTCCAGGGAAGTATAGGCCAAGGTCAGTTGTCACCTGTGTTCTGCCCAGGCCTGCTGGTATGAACTACAAAGTGATCTGCAGATGGCTGCTACTTGTGTTGGGTGAGGAGGTGCCCAGAAGAGGCCAAGCTGCAAACCATGACCTGTTGTCTCTAGTGCCAGGCCTGAAACCACTTAGTGAGAGGTATGGAGCATGCTAAGGCCAATGCTACTTGTTTCAGAGATTTTAGAAATGCTTGAAGCATGAGCCAAGACAGGCCATTTGTATGGAAAAGTCTTCAGAAAGAGCTTGGGTGGGTCTGCAAGTTGGGTAGGGGTGACTCAGGGAATCACCAGGTCTAACAAACATTGATAGCCAGGTTGATGGAGACTCAGGTATGGTACCTACCTGTTGTGGGGGAAGGGCTCAGAAAAGGAACAATGGTTTCTGCCAGCACTTCTGTCTGGAAGAAAGCTTCCCCTCTAGCTCTGGCCCTGATGCCAGACAATTCAATTCTTCCTCCCAGTGCTGGAGCTCAGAGGCACTAAGTCCAAGTAAGTCCATGCCTGGGACTTCAGAAGCCCTCCATCTTCCTCAATCACAATCCCTGCTGGTTTTTACAGCCAAAAGTTACAAGTACTTTTCTTCCTGACACTGAAATCCTAGGCTGGGGGCTACATGTGGGACTGGAATCCCTTGCTCCTCAATAGGGACCTCCACAGCTTAGATATCCCTCCCAATGTTTGTCTGTCACATGTGGGTGTGGGATCAATCTATTCTGCATCTTTGCCCCTTCTAGCACTCTTGATGTGGCTTCTTATTCATATCCATGGTTGTAGGACTTCCATTCAGCTAGATTTCAGATCATTCTGAATGATGGTTGTTCTGTAGTTACGTTATAATTTTGATGTGGTTGTGGGACTTACCAGTATTGCATTTACCTATACTACCATCTTGATCAGAAGCCTTGGAATGACACTTGGAATGTCAAACAGTACACATCAAAATACCTCTAAGGATCTCATATTTTAACTAAAAAAAAAAAAACCTTTGACCTGAATAACAACTTATGGGATGTATCTACAGTAAAGCTCAGGAGAAGATACAAAGATATATATATGAATTAAGTCAAGGTTAAAAATCAACGATCTGACCTGGCTGGTGTAGCTCAGTGGATTGAGCACCAGCCTGTGAACCCAAGTGTAGCTGCTTCGATTCCCAGTTAGGGCACATATCCGGGTTGGAAACATGGTCTTCAGCCAGGTCCCCAGCTGGAGGCAGGTGAAAGGCAACCATACATTGATGTTTCTCTTCCTTTCTTCCTACCTCCTTTCCCTCCTCTCTAAAAATAATGAATAAAATCATTTTTAAAAATCATCTATCTGGGCCCTGGCTGGTGGCACAGTGGCTAAGGCACTGGCCTGCGAACCCAAAGGTTGCTGGTTTGATTCCCAACCAGGGCACATAACCAGGTTGCAAGCCATGTCTTCAGCCAGGTCCAAAGCTGGAGGCAGGTAAAAGGCAACCATACATTGGAGTTTCTCTGTGTCTCTGCCTCTCTCCCTGCCCCTCTCTCTGGAAAAAATTAATATTTCTTTTTTTTTAATCATCTATCTGAGCATCCATTTCAAAAAGCCAAAAAAAAAAAAAAAAAAAAAAAAAAAAAAAAAAAAAAAAAAAAAAAAAAAAAAAAAAAAAAAAAAAAAAAAAAAAAAAAAAAAAAAAAAAAAAAAAAAAAAAAAAAAAAAAAAAAAAAAAAAAAAAAAAAAAAAAAAAAAAAAAAAAAAAAAAAAAAAAAAAAAAAAAAAAAAAAAAAAAAAAAAAAAAAAAAAAA
>PVIW01001450.1:66477-113589 GCA_004026585.1 Noctilio leporinus | reverse complement strand
TCAATCACTCCCAAAAGAAATCCATAAGTTGAGACAAAAAGAAATAGAAAACAAATTCACAATGTAGATAAAAATTAAAAATAGTTATTTGAAGTGATCAATAAAGTGACTAATCCCCTAGAAAAAATAATCAAGAATAAAGGAAGCACAAATTACCAATATGACAATAAAAAAGATATCACTAAAGACTCTATAGACTAACAAGCTAAGAGGATTATAGCAATTTGATGCAAATAAATATGAACATTTATATTAAGTGGACAAATATCTAGAAAAATACAACTTTCTTAAACCAACACAAAAAATAGCATCCAGTCATAATAGTCCTGTATCTATTAAATAAGTTGAATTTATAAATAAAAACCTTTCACTAAGAAACCTCCAGGCTCACATGGCTTCACCAATGAACACTTCCAAACATTTAAAAAAGAAATAACTACAATCTTATATAGACATTTCCAAAGAATAGAAAAGAAAAAATATTCACAGCTTGTTGATGAAGCTACCACAATTTTTATATGAAAACCTGAGATTCTTACAAAGGAAAATTATAGGTCATCCCCACTCATGAACAAAGATAATTTCATTTAGTCAAAAATAAGTAAAATAGATGTAACAAAAATTAAACAGTAGATACCCTTGGCAGATAATGACTGGAAGAGAATATGAGGCAGGCTTCTGCAGTGCTAGTAGTATTCTATATCATGATATGGATATCACCCCTTTTATAAATCATTGGTCAAAGTGTATGCAATTTACATGTGTGTGTCTCTATTTTAAATATGCAGTATAGGAGCCTCTTTCTATCACCTCCTCCCTTCTAGCAAAACTGATGATGCTCTTCTTGTACTTCATGTGTGTAACTTCTACCACAGAGAAGGTCCTTAATGAATATTTGTTAAAAACTGAACAAACAAATCAAATCTTTTGTTAGACATGTAAAACCTCAGCCTAGGATCAGACATGCATCCAGAATTTAATATATATGTACCTTTCTAGGCAAATGAATGAACCACTGAATGAAAAGTCAGGAGATAGAAAAGTAAGTCCTTTGCCAAACCCTCTTAATATCAAAAGTCCTTGTGGAGGAAGAACATGAGAGACCCAATAAGAGAAACTGGCTGGAAAAAAACACATGAGCTAAGAGTTAAGGACAGACTGGGAGGAAAGTAGGAGACAGAGGCAGGGATGGATTGAGGGAAAGAGGAGATAAAGCACAAAGGAATCATGAAAAGTCTTACAGGGATGTTGAGCTTAGGCCCCAGAGAACAAGTATAAACTTGGCTACAAAAAAAATTGGCATCTGTGGGCAGAAAGCCAGGGTCCAATCAGCTTGATAGGAAACTTTTCTTCTTCACTGATCCCACTTTCTCTTCTTGCATTTCAGGATCTGAGCCAAAGGTTGGGAGCCATGACTTGCGAGACAGGAGCCCTGAGTTCTAGATTCAGCTTTGTGGTGGCACCGTAAGCCAGTCATGCCACTCTTTGGCCCCTGAGTGACTAATCAGTAAAATGTGAGGGAAGACCTATCAGCATTTTATGCATCTAGTTCTTCTGCCTGAAAATTCTCCTGGTGCCATTGAGATTTCCCAAGTGGTTCTGAGGTCCCATCTTTAAAGCACAAAGAACAGACTGTTTCTTTTCAATTAAAAAAATTTTTAATAAATAAAGTAGCAAGTGCATCTCTAAGATGGGTTAGGAAGGGCTGGCAGTAAGCCTCCTGCTCCTTGAACAAGGGCTTTTCCATAGTCTCCTATTCGGACCCATATATTTATTCATCATAATACTTCAGCACAATTAGTCAAGCTACTCAGTTGCTCCAAATATCCATCTCCCTTTACAAAGTGTCATTGAAGCCTGTCAAAGTAGAGTTGACGCATCCAGCACTCTCCTCTGTGAATGTTATTATGGTCAGAGGCTTGGCATTGTGTTAATTACATTAGCTGGCTCGGAACAGCATAATAATCTTACCTGATTAACACTATTCCTTTCTCTTTTCCTCTCTTCAGGCTCTCTACGTGAATCCTTTTTTCTTCTTTCACCTATTCACTCATTCATCCTTGCAAGACATTTACTGAGCACTTCCTATGTGCCAGGCCCTGTGCCAAGCCCTGGCTACGTATCAGTAACAAGCCAGATAGAGCCCCTCCCTTGGAGATTTCCATGACCTTCCCTTTCACGCCCTTCATCTTAGTTGAAGCAAAAAATAGTGAAAAGACCCTTTAGCCCTAATTAGGGTATCTGTGTTCTTGTTCCAACTTTGCTATTGATCTAGGGGTAAGGCACGTAACCTGTTTGGATATAATTTTCCTCTTCTGTAAATTAAAGTGCTGGACAAGAACAGTGTCAAAAAAAAATCTCTCGCATAGTTTTTTTTTTTTCCAGTAGCTCCTAAATAATGCCCCTGCTTTCATTTTGCCCCTTTGCTCCCCATTTATTTTATTTTAAACACAGCAGCCAAACTAATCTTATTAAAATTATGTCAGATCTTGTCACTCCTCTGCTTGCATCCTGCCCCACAGTGGGGCTCCACCAAAACAAAACCCTAAGTCCTTACTATGTCCTGGTAGTACATGACCTGAACCCCAACTACTTCTCTAACCAGGGAATCTCCCCCAACTCACTCCACCCAGGCACACTGGCCTCCTTGGTGCTTCTTGCACACTCTAAGCACATTTCCCTCGCAGGGCCTTTGCATGTGCCACTGCCTGGAAAGCTCTCCCTGTCCTCCCTGAGGTTTGCCTGACTCATCCCCTCACTTCCTTCAGTCATGTGTTCAAATGTCTCCTTTTCAGAAGTCATGGCCTGATCTCACCACCCTGTATAGAACAGCCCCTTTGTGTCACTCTAGCCCTTTACCATGCATATTAGTGTCTAATGTATCATAATTTACTTGTTTATTGTCTGTCCCCCTCCACTAGAAAATATACACCATTAGATAAAAGGTGTGTTACCTACTTTGTTCCCTGCTATATCCCCAGTATCTACAGTAGTGCCTGACACATAGTAAATGCTCAATAAATGTCTGCTGAATTAATGAAGGAATGAATCTCCTCTAACAATAAATAAGTCTCAGTATGTGTCAACATTTCTTCAACTTAGGAGGAGACAAGTCTGGCTACTGGGACCTCTAAGGGGCCAGTCAAGTGTTGGAATTAAGCTACACAGAATACTTACTAATAGAAATGAATCATTAGCAGAAGCCAATCCATCCCCTTCCATTCAGATTCCTGTTTCATAGCATGGTAGTCACAATAAGATCGGATGAATGCTATTTCTTTCAAGCAGCTTCATGTAGTGAGAAGAGGAGGCATTACTGTCCTCCCCTGGGCTTTCTAAGCCCAGAAAATTTAGCCATTTATCCCACATCATCCAACCTCTTTGAGGCAGAGATACAAGTAGAACATAAATCCCTGACCTCCAAGCCTATAGTTGTTTATTTTCTTTCTTAAAAAAAAAAAAAAAAAAATCCAGAGCCCTGGCTGGTGGCACAGTGGATAAGGTGCCAGCCTGCGAACCCAAAGGTCACTGGTTTGATTCCCATCCAGGGCAACATAACTAGGTTGCAAGGCAGGTTTCTAGCTAAGTCTGTAGCTGGAGGCAGGTGAAAGGCAACCATACACGGATGTTTCTCTCCCTCTCTCCCTTCCCCTCTCTCTAAAAAATAATAAATAAAATATTTTTTTAAAAATCCTCACCTGAGGATATGTTCTTTCACTGATTTTAGAGAGAGAGGAAGGGAAAGAAAGAGAGAGAAACATTGATCAGTTGCCTTGCCCCAATCAGGAATCAAACCCACAACCCAAGTAAGCGCCCTGATAATGCGGGTTTGAACCTGCAAATTTTTATGTACAGGACAGCATTCTAACCAACTGGGCCACCCGGCCAAGGCTCCAGTTGTTTATTTCTGAAAGTGACCTACCCAAGACTGGAAGATCTGGGTGTATTATTTATAGGTCTGAGAAATATATGAGGTATGGGGTAAAGAGTGTACATTTACAACCATGAAGAACTTTTTCCACTAAGCCTCTGAAGTGATTACGTGCTCCAGGAGCTCAAAGTACCATTTATCTTACATATTATCTATCACACCTCCAATGCTTGCTACATGCTTGATTCATGTATGTTGATTAAATAAAAAGTAGCAGCCTCATATTAAACAGAAGCCCTCTAGACAATAATTACTCTCAAGTTATACCTGCTCTGATCTCCTGCACATACTACAGCCTTGGAGACACAGTGAAACCAACACACACACACACACACACACACACACACACACACATACACAGTGTCCCTTGAAGGAGAAGGAAAAGAAAAAGTAACTTCTACAAGCTGTATCCCCACCTGCCTGCACACATACTTCCTGGACAGGTGAGGGGCAAGGAGAAAGTCACCAGCTCACAGTTTGTTTGGGTACCTCTGGGGCACAACAATGGCATACAGAGATGTATACATATACAGGGCGGGGCAAAAGTAGGTTCACAGCTGCAAAACACAGAGTGTATTTTGGTATTATATTTATTTATTATTTTACTATTTTCCATATGGACAACTACAAACCTACTTTTGCCCCACCCTGTATGCCTATGTGGACAGAGACCCATTTACAAACGCAAATGTACAGGTACACATATGCACCTATCATTCATTCTAACTGGGCAGAATACAAATTACAACTCATTTTACATACACAGAAATACACATGCTTGTCTCACCCAAGCATATTCACAAACGTATGCACACAGGTTCATAAACACATTCACAAAGATATGTTTACCTCAAGGCATGACTTAACAAGTATATGAATTATGGGACACGCACAGTAATACCTGGCACAGAGAAGACATGCTAATAAAGGTTAGTGATCAATAGATATATAATATAAATTTGTATCAGATTTATGTGAATACCCACCTTCAGAGGAAATTTTCTTCCCAGCCGCTACTCAGAACCTCATGGAAATTCCAAGTAGCCCATTACTGCTGTGGTGTGTGGGAGCCAGTAAAAGAAGGAGTAACGTGGGCTGTGCTGTAACCCTAGGGGAGGGAAGAGGCTGGTGAACAAAGCTTTCCAGATTTTTTTTTCTGGGGGAAAGGCCTGGGCTTGGAAGAAGCTGAACTGTTAAGAATTATTCTAGAGAAAACCAGTCTCTGAAAACTCAAAAGGAGGAGTTCTAAAGCTAGTGGGTAAGAGGAAGGCTTGGTGGGCTGGGAGGGTGAGAGCCCAGAGTCCCAGCCAGTTCAAAACAACCAGAATATCCTGCAGAGGCCACTAATCCACTAAAGTCCGGTAGCTTGAAGAAAATCTGATTAACTCCACCTCCCCAGCTGAGCTCTAGAGTGAAATGTATAGCTGGTGGGAAAACAGAGAAGTAGCGGAAAGAAAACGCAGAGAATGGGAGTGGTAAGCACTGAATACCTGTACATCCAGCTTGGCTCTACCATTATTTGGGAGCAAGCCACAGCTCTCTGTAGCTCTGTCTCCCCAGCTTATGAGCTGTAAGTAAAACTGTCTCCTGAGCAGCTGGAGGACGGAATATCTCCCGTATCTCCCAAAAGGGGGCCAGCAGTGAGGCCAGGACGGCTCCCTCTCGATCCTGGAAATCACTCAAGGAATTTCCCCTTTATTTTCCTGCTGCAGTGGCCCAGGGGGAAGTGGGGGGAGTGTCTTCCTTTATTGACTAGGCTTCTCTTTAAACTGCTCCTTTTTTTTCTGGGGCCAAATATTGTAACTTCAAAGCTCTAAAGAAACTCATGGATCTAGCTCAATTCTTCCCATTTAAGATGATATACTGACATCTGAACTGGGGCCTGTGGGTTTGTTTTATTCACATACAACTACATTCTTAAAAAAAAAAAAAAAAAGGCATTGTTTTTGAGAGACCTGGAGAAATTAACTCCATAACCTCCTCTACCCCACAGCTCCCACGCAAAAGAGAGGAAGATGCGATCTCATCCAGCACTCTAAGCGTTAAACTCAACCCAGAGTCTAACGCCCAATTGGCCAAACACTGGGAAAATATCTGGTTTTCGCAGCCTTTGGCCAATGAGCACCTCGAGTGGGAGGGTTTGAAGATACTAAGGAGTTTTCCCCCCTTTTTTTCTCTCCACCCCCTCCCATCAGCCATCGCCTGCCCCCCCCCCCATCTCCAACGCTGCCAGTTTGTTAAATTAATGCAGTAAGAAAGTCTGAAGATCTGAAGGAGTCCTGGCCAAAGGAAGATGGGCGAGCTCGGAAAACCAAGATGCATCTGAAGCCTTGGGCTCCTGATCCCCGTGGCGTCGCCATGGACCCCAGCAGCCCCTGAAACTTGCCCTGAGCTTGCTCACATCTGCAGCCCTGAGCAATGGGACATCTCTCCTGCAGCGATCATAACTTATTCGGCGGGGACCAGAGAACAGGAATCACAAGGCGACAGCAGACAGACACACAGGCTGGGGAACGAGATTCCGGGACTCGGTTGCGATGCGCCAGCCTGGCACATTCTCCGGGATTTAACTGAAGGCAGCACCATCAATCGCTTCCCCTCGCCCCTACCCACCCCAGGCCAGCCCAGGGGCATTAAGCCCTACTCTAGACCCAAGATGCTCGCCCAATCTAGCAATCCGCGGCCAGCGCTCTGATCTCCACAGAAGATTATTTTTTCTTGCATGGAGCTGGCCGTTTAAACAGAAAAAAAAAGGGTAAAAAAGAAAATATACCCACCCCCAAACGTGCCTCCCCAGCGCCGCAGGGAGCCAACAGACGCGCTGGAGTTTAACAAACAGCAATACTCTTCGCGCTCTCAAAAACCAGGGCTGGACGCTCTCCGTGGTGCTGAAACGCTTCGCAGCGGCAGCGGCGCCGGGGGCAGCGGCGGCGGCAGCGGCGGCTGTCCGTGGTACCTTCAGCCCCCTTGCTCCAATTTCCCCCGGAGCTTTCCCTACCCGCCCGGTCCCCACCTCCCCTTAGCATCTGGATTATTTTCCAATTGCTGGTTTTGTAAGTACCAATCTGAAACATTTTTTGGCCCCGTAACTCGTGGACTACAAAGCACAAGGACCTGAAAATGTACAGCTTCAATACTCTTCGACTCTACCTTTGGGAGATCATTGTATTCTTCAGGTATGCAATTTTCTACTGACCACATCGCTCTGATGAAAATGGGGGAAAAAAGAGCACAGAGGCTGACTCTGTCCATGATCCCCTCATTTGGGGGAGGGGTGCTGTATACCGCTGCAATCGGGTCCTTCCATCCCCCGCTCCCCCCTCCCCAGCCCCGCCCGCAGGGTGTCTGGCTTGTGCGTGGAGGTCTGAGACAGGCGTAGCTCTGGCAGCTGTTTGCCTGTTTCTTGTGATTTGTTTGTCCTTCTGCCTGTTACACCCCCTGCCTCATCCGTGGCCCCCCGCCCCTCTTGCATATTGGCTCTCACTCGGCTGGGGACTTGAAGGGGAAGCTTTAGGAGTTACTCAGTTTAATTAGGACTGCATTCTCTCTAACCGCAGTGCCGAAAACCTCAGCTCTCCGTCTGGGGGAGCCAAGTGACAACTAGCGGCGATGGGGGAGGTTGCACAGGAACTCACTGGACACAAAACATTTCATTTTCTCTCCTTTTTCTGCTGTTTTCATTTCCCCCTGTGGGTTGTGGGAGTGTGATGCTGAGGCTTGGTGCTTGGAAATGATAGTTGTTATGACCTCAGGTTGATAAGCCTGGGACTTGGGTGCACATCGGATCTATTTAGAAACAGATTCTGGGAAACATTTCCCTTTGAAAACTTTGACTCTCTCCTTGCCCCATCCACCTTTCCAAACTCTACTTTGTTAGCTGAAGGTCCTGAACTGATGGACAATTCCTGTTTGTGTTTTGTTTCTTAATTTATGTCTATCCCTGACTCAGTAGCTGAGTTCCCCCACCCATTGTCTCCCAAGTCAAATTTTCTGCCTATAGGCTTAGTATTCTTATGTTAGTATAAGCAAAAAGTGAAAAAAATCACCTCTTCAGGAAGCATAGAAATAGACAGTTTTTTTGAGAGTGAGTGAATGATACCATCTTCAGAAATGGTTGTGATAAATTCAATTTACATGAATTGAAAAAAAAATTATCCTTCTTCCATGACCTGCAGGGATCATTAATCTTCCTCATTTTACATGCCTGCCTCTCATGTTTTACCATGGCATAAGTCTAACAGTAATTTGAAAAACCTACTCTAGGCTGCTTTTTAAAATAAGTAACTATCAAATATTATTCTTCCCTATTCTAAACCAACACATAATTTTTGGATTTTTTTCTATTTTTTTATAGTGTAGATAATTCTGCATATGAATTTATTGGTTTGACTGTTGGCTGGTCTAGGAAATGAATGATACCTTCCCTCAGATTGTAAGGGTCTATATGTAAGCCTTTCTTCATGTCTTTCTCTTGAGATGAAGAAAAGACCCCTCTCCTCTGAGCTACCCAATGCTTAAATCTTCTAATCTCCAGTTCAAATAATTCTTTGATAGGCCAAAGTCCTGCCCACAGCTCAGAATGCAAATAGTCAGAGTCAGATAGAATGAAAAAAGTGAAACAATCCAGGGCCTTGTGAAATGTGGTGACTTTGTGGGGAGAAAGGGCAGAAAGTACCCTCTTAACTTAACAATACCAAATCATTTCTCCCCTATATACATAGAACTGTAACATGCTGTGGAGTACTGGGTAACATTTGTATGCAAATTGAGTCTCTGTTTGGCTTATGAAAACAGAACTGAACCAGAGAGATTAAAGAGTAAATTAGTAAGACCAAGCACATTACTCCCCCCACCCACCTAACTCCTTTTTTCTTGATGAATGGTATGTAATGCTTGATTTTATTCTTCCAGACATTGTCTTTCACAAAAGGGAAACACAGTCTAAAAGGTTTGCATGGTAATCATTGTGATAAGGTTATGAATCTACCATGTTAATACTTTCAGTAAACTGGCGGTGACCCATCAAGAAGTATCACTCTATATCTCCTGCCCGTACATGTGTCAAGACAGGCATGAGCCACCATGGAGATGGGCTATAGTCCCATGTGTTTATAAGGAAAGGAGAGTCATGACTATGGAGAGCTGGAAAGGGACTGGTGCCACTGCACTTTCAAAATATAGAAATGGCTCCAGAATTTGAGGAGTCAACATTGTTTCAGAAATATCCTGAAACATAAAATAATAAAAATTTGAACTGCACTAGGGAAATACCCTCAGCAATTTTTCAGAGAGGTAAAAAAAAAGATTGCAAGGAAGAAAAGTATTATCATTGTGTAATTGGCAATGGCATTTCTAATTCAGTTTCTAAATTGTAGGTAAAAAGTAAAGAAGCATTCAAATCTGGGGGCTCAATAGAATGTATGTGGGGGTAAATGAGGACTATAGCTCCCCAGAAGTTTCCATGGGAATAACCCCTTCTCCCCCAAGGGACAGGTACCATGTTGGGAGGTGCCAATCCAATCATCTCAGACACCCAGGTACTCCTTAGATTGAGTGATGCCAGCTGCTCACCTTGTTGGGGAAACCTAGGGGCTAGAAAAGAAAAAAAATCGATAGCAGAAGTGCTGCTGCATCAGCATGTAACCAGCGAGGTGGCAATAATGACAGCAAAACAAATCAAACAACAATCAGAGTGCGTGAGGCAGAAATCTCATCTGGTGCCAACAATCAAGGCCTTACAGGGAGCTGAGGCGGACAGAGACTGGGGTCCTGGGAGACAAACAGCATTGCGGTGCTCATCCACTGTGTCCCCATAGGTAAAAAGAGGTGATTTGGCTGAAGTACCTGCTCTGATCTTTGAAAAGCCTGTGAGTCTAAAATTCTAGGAGTGACATTTTAGGATAACCTAAATTTTGTCTCTTTATTTTGATCAATGGGGCTTTATGTCCAGACTGGTCAAAAATAATAAGCAAAGATATGGTTTTTAATAGTAGACATGCATTCCTTTCAAGCCAAAGGGAACTTGCTCCAATTGCCAAAGTTATTACAGTGGCTGATGGGTGAGAAGGGACCAGGGTGACCACCAAATTTTCTCATCTCAGTAACTCAAATAGACCTATGGTAAATAACTCAAATAGACCTATGGTAAATAACTCAAATAGACCTATGGTAAATAACTCAAATAGACCTATGGTAAATAACTCAAATAGACCTATGGTAAATAACCATGTTTCTCAGTCTCAGCACTATTGGCTTTTTGAGCCGGGTAATTCTTTGTTATGAGGGCTTTCCTGTGCGTTGTAAGATATTTAGCATCATCCTTGGCACCACAGCACCCCCTCCCCAGTTGTAACAATTAAAAAAACTCTTCAGACACTGCCAAATCTCCAAGGTTGGGGAACAAAATTGCCTGCAGTTGAGAACCACTGGTATAGAGTGACAACTAGTGAATCTACTGATTTGATGCACTAATTATAATAAAGAGAAAAGTCTACTTTCCTTGAGAAAATGCCCCTCATGAAACACATAAAGCACCCCAGGGAAGCAAAAGCAGACCTCGTTTATGCGTGAGAGGGGAATAGACGCAGAGGAGATAAACCAGGCCTAAGCCATGGGTGACTTTCCCAAAAGATGATAGCGTTTCATTACGTGCCAATTCCACCTGCCATCCCAGGAAATGTGCCCTTGCACAGGGTTTTGGACTAAATGTGGTGCTCACTTGCTAGGAAAGGTCTGGAAAACCTTGAAGGGAAAATGTTTCTATGTGTACTAGGGTCAAAAGGAACATGGCAAATAGTTTTTTTTTTTCCATATCTTGGTCCTGAAAAACCACCCAGCTGAAAGGTAAACATGCTTTCCATTGAAGTGGCCCCCCTGGCTTGCCAAGAGGGGCAGATGACCACCTGGGTCTTTTCTCCTGTAGCCTAGCGGTATTCACCTGAAATTTCACCCGCTGCATTTTGGGCACTGCAGAAAGTGTCTAGAAGCTACTGAAATGGGTCAAGGACATTTTCCTAAGGGAAGCAGCCCCTTGGGCAGGTTTGCAGTATGGCCAATCAAAATGTCACTCAACCCACTTTTGGGGGCTTAGGAACCTTGAGAAAGAGAAACCATCATGTCTTCTGTTCCCATGGGACAGCTTGGACAAGGACTTAGGGTGGTAAATGGAGTTATGGATAGGCACCTATCTTCTGAATATTTGCAAAACTGATCATGACATTCCAGGGGGTGCTTAGGGAATTCGTTCTTGAGACCACCTTGTGAAAGAGGTTGCAACCATGGGATGCAATGGAATGAGCACATAGGCTGTGATTGGAGAGCCCTCTTCTAGAGTCAACTCTGCTCCCACCCTGCAGCAAGGCTTTGACAAGTCTCTTTCCCCCATGGGGATGCAGTTTTCTTGCTGATGAACTCAAACAACTGATTCTGATGCCTCTGAGTTCCCTCTAGCCTGCTCAAAGGTCTTTAAGGGAGACAGAGGCCCATCCCCACAAAGGCTCAGGATGAACCTGCTTCACTGCTGACACGGCTCTCATTTCTTATTTATCATGTGTTCATGTGTCCAGTCCAAAACTAGGCACTCCACAGGGGAGACAGAGGTAACAGATGCCACAGTCCCTGTCCTTGCAGGAAGGGGAGACACTGCTCCCTTTAAAGATACATCAAAACCTTCTCCTTCTTCAGAGAACCCGCAGAGCTCCAGACAGCCTGTGCGCGTCCTGCGACAGCATCACATTTATGTGGGCGTCATTAACTTTATTTCCTTCATCAGCGGACAGAGCCAGAATGATTTCTAAGATGGATGGCACTGTCTCCCGCCTGGCCATCGTGATGCTATGCTGCAGGTTTTCTGCTGCTTTAGGCAAAGCAGCCTGGGCCCAAAGGGCAGAGAACCTGGGATCCAGAATTTAGCTAGGGGCATGACCTTGAGAGGGTTCTATGACCTTTCCAGCCTCAGTTTCCCTGGCCAAAAAGAAAAAAAAAAAGGAAGTGGACAAGTCATTTTGTCTAAATTAAGTTTTAGCTGTGCCAGCCAAGGACAATATTCTCCCAATATCCTCCATAATAGAACAGTTTGGGTATAGCTATCAGCATATTTTAATTATTACAAAAGAGAACGACATTGAATTATATTCAGGCTCAAAGGTCTGAAAGAATTGAGGAATTCACTAACAACTTCACTCTCTGGCCCAACCTAGAAATAATTATTGACAGGCCCCATAAATATGCCAGTTTCCCCAGAAAATGCTTCATATGATGAGAAAATGTGATGCCTGCTCACTACCCTCAAAGCCTCAAGAATGGCTTGGGACAGAGACCAAAGTTTCCTGTACATTTTTGTCAGTGATTCTATTTCACTTTTTCTCCCACGTAAAGACCATGCTTGAAATTTTTGTTTACCAAACCTCACTCATAATTAACTTATATACCTGATCTTTATTAATCAAAGGCATACGTAACTGCCAGAAATACAAACATTATAAGATATGCAATGTCACTATGCTGAGTTGACCTAAGAAAAAACAGAAGTCAAGGAACGTGATCATTTTAGTTAGTCCGTAGAGCCTTGTCCGAAGTATTGAGCATGTAATTTGTTAGACTCTTTGAAATGTTTAAAAATGGATTTTGAGTCCTCGTTCCTATTTCATGAACACCCTAGATACTCAGGGACCCCATTTAGAAAACATTAGATTTATTCCATCTCTCTCCAAGAGAAGAACTAGAGTAAATGGATAGGTTAATTTTTAAATTTATGTATGCAAATTCTGAGTCCATGTGATTTCAAACTTTCTAGCAGATCCGTCCCATGGTGAAGGGGCTGCCTCAGTGGTAGTGAGGTTCCCTGTCCGTGGAGGTATACAAGCAAAGACTGGATGTCCACCTCCCAGAAGGGATGTAAAAGAAATTTGAACTGCTGTTGTGGATTGAGATTGATAAATTGCTACAATAAAGTAAATGAAATGCAGATCAGAGGCAAATCTTCATGAAACTTAAATTCCCCCCTTTCCAGATTTCCAAATTACCACCTGATCTTTGTGAGCTCTCTGAGTCATGCTGTAAATACATGCTCATGTTACCTGCTCCTTCTTTAAAATGGGTTGTATAATGAATGGGGCAATGACCACACACAGACCACACAACAAAGGATTATTAAAAGGAAATCATCTTTGTTATGTAAGAGCCTGGTTTTATACAATGAGAACACCCTCACAAGAAGAGAATGGCAGAGGCAGCAGGACCACTGGAAAATGCACCAGTCTGCAGACATGCTGGTGCGGATGGTGTTCACGGGACTGATGGCTTGGATGACAAGGCCTCCCAGCCCTGAATTCCTGCTGTCTCTCCTGAACCAACTCCGTGTTCAGCCTAATGCACAACTGATAACACTATACAGCTGGCCAGCAAATTCATTCAGAAAGCGCGCTGGAAGGGAACAATGCCCAGAGGCACCGGGGAGAGGGGCTGACCCACACACTGCCTATGCTTTGTAACGCAAGCCCTTCTGCGGGGAGCTGAGGCCCCAAAGCTTTTGAGACTCCGTATAAAGGATTCCTTTGTGGTTTTCTGAAGTTGATATTGTCCAAGTCTCCCCAGGCTAATTCAGTGCAATTAGATTACCACTCTCTGCCTTTGAATTCGGCTGTTTCTCAGCGTCTGTTGCTAAATGAGTTTGCTGTCCTAACAGGGAGCTGCTGACCATCATTAATCCCAGCCGTGAAATGGGCAGCATTCTCTCCTGCTTCATATACTGCACAACACCCCCGGCACCTGGAGAGCAAGGCTCCACTCCCCTCCTCGCCAGGCCCAGCCTCGATCTCCAGCTCACTAACCCCAAAGAATAGCACATTCCTTTGGTGTCTTAAGTACTAACAGAATCACGGAGACATAGGGCAGATCCCTAATCCAACAGCCCTCTAATCTAGCTGTGAGGAACTATAGGACACAGCCTCCCACCATCACACTAGACCCCTGAAAGATGATCTCTCATGGCTGGGACACAGAAACCTGTAATGTTCACAAGTCTCTAAGTGGGTGCTCTTTGAACTTCATGAAGATGCTGAGTCAGCCTCAGGAGGACTGGGGTGGGGCCTGGGAGTCTGCATTTCCAACAGTCCCCAGGGGATGCTCTGAGGACCAAAGGTTTGAGTAGCAAGGCTCCAAACCATTTGACTGGGGACCCCTGATGGGCCATTTTATTTTGCAGAGGAGAGGATAGATTACTTCCGCAAGGTTACAGAGGGAATGGCAGAGTTCCCAAAGCCCTGCTCAACTGTGCATATCCCTCAGATTTGGTCCCCTGGTTGTCATCTGTAAAGTCCACGTGGCCTAGACCCTGCCTCTGCACTTTCTTCCTTTCAACCCTCTCACACACTGTCCTCCCCACCAAAACACAAGCATGCACCTCAAGAAGGTCACCTCAGGGAGCTATCCACATCTCCTGAAGTCCTAGTGATGAGACTTCTCACTGGGTGGGGACACCTGGAGAATAGGCTTTGAACCCTGGGACAATGACAGTCTGTGGGGACTGATGGAAGAGGCAGATCACAGGGCTCAGGAGGGAATCTGTGGGTTCTTTCTCCAAAATGATCTCACTGGCCAGTCTTCCTGTGCACATGGTCCTGTCTCCCCTGCACAACCAGAGGCTCACTTAGCACTCCCAGATGTTTAGAGACTACTGCCATTCCACCATCTGTCTGGCTGCAGACCCACGTCCTTCCTTCTCCTCTGCCTCTGTCCTTTCCACAAAAGCATGTTAGGGTCCTCCACATTGAACAGACTAACTGCTATGACCTCTGGCTTTTGAGAGCTGTGTGCTCAGGTCTGCAACACCCCCAGCTCCAGGGGAAGGTGGCAAGGCAAGGCACTGCAGCCCTCCCTGCCAGGCACACGTGCAGGCGCTCAGACAAGGGCACTTCACAGTTTATAGAGTGCTTCACATCCACCACCTCACCTGAGTTTCCCAATCACCTTTAGAAAGCGATACAAGACAGCAGTTCCTGGCCCCATTTTAGAGCTAAGAAAACAGAGGCTTGGAGAAGAAAGATGTCTTGCCTGGGACCAGGCTGTTAATCTCAGAGGAAAGCCAGGGTTCAAGTACAGAAATCCTTCCCTCAGCTGGCCACACTGCCTCTTTCCCCATAAAGCTGGAATACGTACATATCCCTGGCCCTATGCACCTTACATCTGTTCCTCTTAAAGCTGCAGCCCTGTGAGCAGGCACCGATGTCAGGCCAGCAGCCCTCACCCTTGGCCGGGGGGCTGCAGGGGTGGAAAGAAGCCTATGAGAGAAGACCTGGCAATTTCTCATCGGGCCTTTGCTTGGACAGTCATTTTCTTACCATTCTTAGCCAGATGAGTTTTTCTTTCTCTGTCTGTGATCTTTTTCATTGTACCATATATGCATACACTCCTTTTTATTTTTTAAGTTCTAAAACTAGATGTAAGCTTCCAATCCCCTTGGATAATGATCTCCAGGTCCATCCCAGCTTTTATTCCTTTAAGGCGTGCCCTCCCCGATCGCTTTATATATACATGAAATGAAGATGTATTTATTTTGGTAGTTGTACATCCACATGTTGAAATACAATGAAATTCATTGACCTACATCTACTATCTATTGCAATGTATATACTGTCATTTCATGGGATCGTACCCTTACACGGGTAACCCGTGTAACCGTGCAGTTGGTTTCGCTCGGTATCAGCAGGTCTCTGAAAGCCATACCTGTTGAGGTTCACAGCCCCACCTCCCTCTTTCAACTACTGCAGGCCATTCTGTTATGGATTTCCCATTGTTTCCAGCTGGCCCCCTGCGAGCGGGCATTTACATTTTTTCCAATTTTTCCACTGCAATCGGTGCTGCTATAATCACAGGGTATCTACAGCTTTGTGAGCACATGTGACATTTGTCCAGGCAGTTAATAAGAACAAGAGGTGGAACTGCTGGGGCACAGAGCATGTGCATCTTCGATGCTAATAGATACTACAAGCAGATATTCCTTCCTTCCTGAACCTCCTCACAACCAACACCACCATAATGCTCCATCTCAGCCTTGCCTGCAACGACTCACGGATAATAGCCATTACAATTGTTTATTCAAGGCTAGGTACTGTGCTAACGACCATATGCCTCATCTCATAAGCTCACGGAGGTCCTTAGAGTAAGCACTATTACATTCCCATTTTACAGGTGATGAAATGAGGCAAAAAGATGTTATGTGATTTGCCCAAAGCAAGACACGTAGTAAGAGGCAGAGCCAGGATTCAAAAAGAGGTCTGACTCCAGAAAGCATTCTTCTGACCACCACATAACCACCAAACCGCCACTGTCACTCCAAGAGTGAACCAGGGAGGAGGGTGGAGCCTGAACGAGATGCAGAAGATGGAGGCAGAATTGCCTCTCCGGATCATCAAGGGCTACTCGCTTGCAAGTGGTTCCAGATACTAAGAAAGTTACCATACATCTATAAATAGATATGAGTTTCAATTCCCACCCTTCACATCGGAGGAAAGTGGCACTGGCTTCCACCCCCCCCACACAGACATGTGGTTGGAGCTCTGAGAGTGGAGACAGGTTACTGCCACCCATCCTCTCTCCTCTGTCCCACCTGCCTTGGGACCAAAGCCGCTCCATTGACAAAGCTGTCAAGGATTATGGGAGAGAATTTCTGACTGAGTTGGGAGGTCGGGAAGAAGGAGAGCCCAACCTCTGGCCTGTTTTAATTTTTTTTTTAATTGCTGCTCCCCAAGTACTTAGACCAAAAACCTTTTTAAGCCACATGTTCTAACCCAAACACAGAGGACTGAGTGTACTCAGTTTCCCTTTCTGTTCAGTATGGGAGGTTGGAGAGGCCGCCCAGCCTCCGGCATTGGAGGCCTCACCACAAGCTCCAGGTGGAAGAAAAAATACAACAGATATATATGTCTCCTAATATCAGCTCTTAAAATAAACTTGTTGGTTTGT
The DNA here is from genome assembly GCA_004026585.1 of Noctilio leporinus. Lineage (NCBI taxonomy): Eukaryota > Metazoa > Chordata > Mammalia > Chiroptera > Noctilionidae > Noctilio > Noctilio leporinus. The sequence continues at coordinate 96,695 of PVIW01001450.1, read as the reverse complement.
TTACATAATAAGCATTATACATGTTGGTTTTCAAATATTTAAACCACATAGGGGGATATGTCTAGAACTAAAATACAAAGAAATCTTACTTTCTGGGGTAAATCACTTAAACAGCTTGATAGTCATCTTTGCAAACGACTTTAATAGCATGATAATGACAAAAGCATGAGTGCTTACCATGTGCCTGATACCTTTCTAAAAGCTGAATATGTATTAAGCCATGTAATTCTCAGGCCAATCCTATAAAGAGTATACTATTATTCACCCCATTGTATGAAGGAGGTTACAGACAGGTAACAGAGAGCTGAAATCCTCCGCCTAGGGTCGCCCAGCTTGGAAAAAGCGGTGCGGGACTGAAGCCCATGCAGTCAGGCGTCAGAGAGCCTTTACGGTTTTGCTACAATAGTAAGCTGGTTCTGTTTTACAAAATGGGGATTACACTGAACACCGCATTCTGCACCTCCCCTTTTTCCACTCATCAATACCTTGTCATTGTACATACAGGTCTGTCTCATTCATTTCTGGGTCTGGGCTGCCTCTCACTGAGAGCACGGGGTTTAGCACAGCACTATGCCCAGCTGCCCGCAGCCCAGCACCCCACTCCCGTTTCCAGCTCCTCTCCCGCCTTCCAGCCCACACGGACCTTCTCAAGGGCCTCTGCAGCCTGCCTGTCTTGCTCATCTCTGTCCTTTCTTATACCGCTGTCAATCCCTCTGCATGGACATCTAGAAAAGCCCCTTTCCTCATTTCTGCCCTGAAAGATGCACCCCCAAGCTCTGGACCCAAACCCACTGAATTTTGGATCTTGCCTCTGTCGCTTCCATATGTTATTCCGGCAGTTTACTCAACCTTTCTGAGTCTCAACTTCCTCCTCTTAAAAATGGACATCACAACCTCACCGATGGATCGATGGTCCCCTCTGGAGTGCTCTTTCCAGCTGGGCACAAGCCCTTAGAACATGGCAGTTTCCTCTCCTCCTCTCGGGATTCTATCCTGAGGATCCACCCCTCATACCGCTTCCTCCGTGAGGAACCCGCTGGATTGCCGCCACCCTTACCCTGACTGGGCGCAGGCTTCCCCTTTGGCGCTCAGTTGGCTCTAAGAGGCCTTTCCTGAGGGATCGTAAGCACTTCAATGGCTAGGAATTTAATGAAGTTCTTGGTGCAGGTGAAAGGCCAACAAGCAGACAAGGAACACAAACTCGGTTGCCACCCAGAGTGTTTAACTGGTTCCACTTCCCTTCACAGCCCCACAGCTCATGCATATTAGCTGTTCAGGACTTTGCAATTGAATTGCTTTGTCCCCACATGCCTGTTCCTCGCTTCTTCTTATTGGCTCAGCAGAAGCTCAGCATCAGAAGGCTTCCACCCGGCCAACCCCGAAGCACTGCCATGTCTCACCATGACCCATTTTGCTCCAAGAAATGAGTCACCGTGAGAGTGAGCTGGACGTGGCAGCTCGGCCCTGACTCAGTCACTGTCGCAGCAAGTTGTTTAGCCCTGTCCTTGCTGTGTGGCTGAGTAGGCCCAAGTTCTGGGCCTGTCCAAACAGCCGAGCCCTCAGACAGGCTGCTTCCCACCGTTACCTGAGTCTACGGACAGGCCCCTCTCACGGGACAAGGCAAACTTTCCAAAATGGTTTTTAATTGGACAGAAAGCGTGGACTTCTTGAAGATAGTTTTCTTGATTGGACCTAAACCATCTGGTAGAGTAGCAAAACTCTTCACTGGAGCCCAGGAAAGATGGTGTCATGCCCAGAGAGAAGGGGCTTGGAAGAACTCACTGACTATGTCTTCACATATCAACAGCTACTCTTCCTGAGAAATAGGGTGACAAGGCTCAGTAAAAGACGTAACCCCCACGCTGCCCAAATTGCATAGCCTAGAGATCAGAGCAAGTCCTTCCCCCTGCAGGCCCAGCTCCGACTTTGCAACTGAATCTCAGATTTCCCATCCCTGAAATAAGATTAGACTATGTAAACACAGTGGGTCTTTCCAGTTGTTGTTGCATAATTCTTCAATTAAGTTGGCTCACTAAAGGCCCAACAGTTAAAAATTCTGGCTGGGGAATCAGCCAGATATGATCTAGAGTCCTAGTTGTACAACTTGCTAGCTAGAATGCCTTGGAACAAGATTGTTTTTAAGACTCCTAAGCCTCAATTTTCCTCATCTGTAGAATGGCAATGATAATTATCCCTCCCCGACCGTAAGGATAATTATCCCTTCCATTCATCCTAAGGATGAAATGGAAAAAGGCATATAGAATGTTAGCACATAGCAATGTGGCACATAGCAATCAAAGCAGGAAAGCCATGGTTTCTATTGTTCAAGTGGGATAGGTGCAAAGCATTGGGGGAGCATAGAGAAGAGTCTGACTAACCCTGCCTGGAGGTAGGGAGATGGTACAAAGTTGAAGGCAATTTCATAGGCATCAGGACACTTCAGCTGGGCCTTAAAGAATGACTAATTCACCAGGTAGCAAAGAGTGCCAAGAAAGAATGATGCAGGCAGTGAACAGGGCTTGCAGAACAGGGAAGCCGGGTGAGGTGGAGCTCAAGGGCACTGGACCAGCCAGCTGTGCACCATTCCCCAAGCTTGGCCTAGTCCTGCTCTGTGTGCTTCCGTTCCAATGGGTCTTTCATCACTGGAAGCCCAGCTGAGAGTGGATAATTTGCTCATTATCCAAAACATATGGACTGAATTCTTACTATATGCCAGCAATTTTCTAAGTCCTGGGGCCAGAACAGTGATGAGCAGGATAGACATGGCCCCTGCTCTCACCCAACTTAACTTCTAGAGGGGGTTACAAATAAAGGGACTACTTGGGAAAATATAGAATTCAGGCCAGGGTCCGTGCTATAAGCCTAGGAAAACAGAGTAATAGGCCAGAGAATGGTCCACTAGAGTCTGTCCCAGGGACCCACACTTTCACTTGGGCCTTAATCACAGGAGATGGGCAGGTGGAAGAGGGCTGCTCCTTTTTTCCAGTGAGGAAATAGAAACACTGAGAGGAGCAATCCAAAGTCTCACAGCCAATACGTGCCAGAGGCAGGTGGCCTCATTCCACCCCGAAGAGTCAAAAATATCCAAAACAGATGACTAAATGGGGGGTGGGCAACAGCAGGAGGGGGCAAGTAGCAAAACAGAATGTATAGTAGGATCCCACTTTTTTTATTTTTTTAAATGTTTTATTGTGCTCATGCGGGGAAAAAATTCCAGAGAAACGGACCCACAACTGTTTACAGTTGTTATTATCTGTTGAGAATGAGACTGTGGGGGACTTTTATTTCCTACATTAAATATTTCAGTAATGCTTGCCTGTTTTACAACTATATATATTACTGTTGAAAGCTAAAAAAAATAGATTTTTTTAAAAAGGATGTCAGAGAGCATAGGCACATAATCGAACTTGGAGCCCACCTTAATAAAAGACAACCCACACCAGGTAGAGAAAAAGACATTTGCGGTGATCTGAACCCACCCAGTCGATTAATTAAGTAAAAACCAGCCCAGAAGCTGAGACGGTGGGTTTGGAAGACTGTCTGAGCAAGAGGAAGGTGCTTTCCCACTGAAGTCAGCGTGCTGGAAGGAAACCATCACTGGGATATGGGAGACCAGGGTTCTGTTAGGCTTGGGATTTTAGAACAAGTGATGGATAGAACATATTTTCAAAAGTGAATAAGAAATAAAATGGATGAAAAGCAAGAAGAGGGAAGAGAACTCAACTCAGGTCTTCTGTGGGTTCAGCCAAGAATTCACTGGGTGCATCTCTTTCCCTGTCAGGAGCACAGTAGCCTCCTCTATAAAATGGGTGGGTAGATGTACTGGATGACTTTTAAGATCTCTTTTAGCCCCATCATTCTAGGGTTCAGAAACAAATGAAAGAAAAGGGAAGGAGGTGGAGGACCAGAAGGGGAGGGAAAAGTCGGTGGGCAGAAGCAAAAGCTAAGGAGTGATAAGAGAAGGAAACGGGAGGAGGAGGAAAGGAAGGAAGGTATTCCCAAAGCAGCCAGGGCTGCTCGTCTGGTGGAAAGTGGAGAAGGAAGAACTCTCATGTCAACAGTTAGCAATGATAAAAGCTTTATCCTCTGTCAGCCCACTCCAGTGTCCCGCTGGTGGGAGCCATGGCTGATGTCTGAGGAACAGGAGCCTGGGAGGAGGACAGGGACGGAAGGAGGGTGCTGCCCTGTTCTCCAAGTCTAGGAAGGGGGACAGCCCCTCCTCCTTGGGGCCTGACAGGGATGGACAATGATTAGCATATCCTCAGGGGGAGAGACTAGAGAAATGTGCCTTAGGGAACTTTCAGTGCCCCAGGACCCTGTTGTGCCTGAGAGGACTCAGTCCTGGGAACCACCAAACACAGAAAACCCCAGGGAGGAAAACTTTCCAAGGTCATCTTCTGCATCCTCCTGACTCCAAGAGTCCCATCCCTACCTCGCTGTGCCAAAGCAGAGAATGACACCCAGTCCATTCCCTTTTCGTGATTGTCTGAACCATCCCAGGCATCAGGGCTTTTAACAAAGGCAGTGCCTTCACTTGTGCGCTACACAGTGGGCTCTTCAACCCTATCTGATGATTGATCAATAGAATGAAATGGTTCTAAGCTGCCTCCCAATAATACCTATTCTGTCGTTTAACATTTCAGTCTAAACATCCTTCCGTTTACACCTTACTGCCCCAGTTTCAAAGTCCAACCCCTCGTTCCCCTAGAGGCTAGATCCGGGCAGAGAGGCCTCTGCAAAAAGAAGTAGAATACCAACTCTGCAGGTGGATCTCCAAACCTGTAACTGACCCCAGGGAAGAAGTGAATAGATGAAAACCCACGGGGTGCACGTACCATAGGGAATTGCTCACCTAACACACAAGGAGCGACTTCTGAATGCCAGGCTCTTGCTCAGCAATTTACCTGGATTTTTTTTACCCTTCCCAACAATCTTAAAATTGGAATTAAGTACTCCTACCTCACAGGGGAAGAAATCGAGGCTGAGGGAAGTTAACTTTCAAGGTCACACCAGTCAGTGGTAAGGTCACAGTTCCAGGCCCTCCTCAGCTGGGTCCCCTGCAGACCGCACTACACGAGTTCTTACAAACTGCACAGGGCCAGCAACCAGCAGCTGGCCATCTCCCATTACTGGGAACATCTAATGGTCAAAACATTGTCTCCTCACATGCTTTAGGAAGCTGCCACCCTCTTTGCAAGTCCCATCCACCGTCCCTGGTCACCTAGAACAAGTCAGGGGGGTGTTGAAGGTGCATTAACTCTGAAATCAGAAAGATATGGTTCTATTCACCACCCACCCCACTACCTACGAGCCATCAAACTTTCAGCCGAGTTGCTTATGCCATCTGTGCCTCCATCATCTTACCTACTCAATGCAAACACAGACAGACACCTCCTAAAGTGTTTTGGAGAGGAAAGTAAGTAGTATTTGCAAAGGGCTTAGCTCAGTGCCTGGCAAATAGTAAATACTCAAGGACATTATTTTATTAAGTTGAAACCCTCTTCCCCACGACAGCCCAACAGGGATTTGTAAGAAATGATTTCTCTGTCTAAAAAAAAGGCTTCTCTGAGCCAAACAGCCAGAGTCCTTAATTATTCCTCACAGGTCAATTTCAAGTTTGTTTACCAGCCCAGTTGTTCTTTTCTGGACCTGCTCCAACCTGCTAATGTCCCTCTTAAAATGCAGGACTTATGAATGGAATATAAATAATCAGTCAAGGCCCTGGCTAGTAGCTTGGTGGATAAAGCTCCAACCTGTGAACCCAAATGTTGCTGGTTCAATTCCCAGCCAGGGCACATAACCAGGTTGCAAGCCAGGTCTCCAGCCAGGTCCGTAGCTGGAGGCAAGTGAAAGGCAACCATACATGGATGCTTCTTTTCCTCTCTGCCTCGCTCCCTTCCTCTCTCTGGAAATAATAAATAAAATCTTTAATAAATAAATAAATAATCAGCCAAGATTTAAAACCCAGTCCATAACCAGTACTTCCTGCCATACCTGACTCTTTTGAGTCAGATTATTTGAGTTTAGATTTTTCTAAAGGCCTTCAGAATTACACCAATCCCAGGAGCACCATTGCTACCCTCGCTTTATCAATAAACAGATTCGAGGACGTTAAGGGACTTGCCCAAGACCACGATGCTGTGCAGCAGACTCAAACTGGAGTCTACCCTACTACCTTCCCTCTCATACATAGGATGTTTATCATTTTTAAGGACTTGTGGAAATAAAAGTTATAGGCATGGCAATTTAACTGAACAAAAGCATAAAGCACCATGTAGGACCGTGTATAATATAAATAATTCTTCGTAAGGCAAACTCCATCTTATGAAGCATTAATTTACAATGAGGAGCTGAGTTGCTGGTCCTGGGGTGGAGGACTCCTTTACACAGATATAGCTTTTCTGCCTTAAAAAAATACTCATACCCTTTGACTCAGCAAAATTTTGCTTCTAGGACAGGAGCAGAGGTTTGTGACCGAAGGGGTTTTTCACAGCATAATTTATAATAGCTAAAAATTGAAAATGATATAAGTGCCTACTGAGGGTTAGCTAAATGAATGCTAACCAGCCACACACTGGCATAGGCATTCATCTATAACCATGTTTCTTTTCTGAAGGTTTAATAACAAGAACGCTCATTTAGAACCATCTGTAAAAAAAAAAAAAGTAAGGAAAAAGTGATTATAATCTTTGGAGGGAAAAAAGAAAACCTAGAAGAGATGTACTAATATAATATATTAACAATAGGTCTCTAGATAATGAAATTTCCAGGCAGGTTTTCTGTTTTTCTTTGGTCCTGGTTGTAATTTTCCAGTGTACATTTACTGCTTTAATCATCAGAGGAAAATGTTACTTTTTTAAGGCCTGAAAGCACCTAGTCTGAGGACAGCTGGCGAGAAATAGTTTTTGCCACTGGACCGTCTCCATCTGTGCGGCAGCAATTACTACTCTGTTACCATCAGATCACCTAATCCTATTGATTGAAATGCCAAAGCCGTGCTATTAATTTACTGCTCACTAAGAGCACAGCAGACTGATCACCTGAGGGCGCTGGGATCCCCCTCTGGCTGTGACAGGGCGTGGTCCTTGAAGGTTCAAGTTCAAAGACAGAGACGCCTCTAGGAGTTCATATATTCATCCCCCATCGCAGATCCTAGATCAACCAATTCTCTCTCAATCAATAACAATCATATTGAACATTTATCACTTGCCAGGCACCAAAGCAAGCGCTGGAAAAGAACGATTTCTGCTTTGCAGCAGCCCCGTGAGCTGCAGCCACCATTACCCTGCTTAGCTGAGGCAGAAGCCAAGACAGACCGGATGAGGAGCTTTCCGAGGCCGCACTGCCGGCCAACGGCGCAGCCGGGATGGAAGGGCTGGCCTTGCGCTTGCCCCTGGAGCATGCCCCTGATTCAGTCCAGAAATAGGTCTTTCTTTGTGCGGTGTCTTATGCTGTCTTCAACGTGATTTCAAATTGTAATTTATAAATTAGGGCAGGAGGTAGCTACGCTCAATGGAAGAAGAGACTGATGCTTAAATAGAGTGAAGGACTTGCTCAAGGTCGAGTAAGAAAGGGTGAGAATGGGCAGAGTCAAACCCAGGACTCCTGGCTCCACATCCACAGCTTGTCCCATCCCGGGTCTGCTTCTCTCTGCCTCGGTGACATATGATAAGAAGCAGGAAGCAGAGGAATTCGGGGTCCCTGTTTGGTGCCCCCATGAGCTACAAAGTGGTGACCTTGCTGGAGAACCCTGAGGTGCAGGGTAGGAAGGACAGAAACCCCAGAAGGAAAAGGCTTGGCAGTAACCCCTGTGACCCCTTGGGCATTCGCCCTCCCTCATCCTAAAACCAAGAAGCAGCACTGGCAACCATCATCCATCTGTCTATCTTCCTTCGTCACCCATATGACTACCCCTCTTTCATCTCCTTAAGTCCCACAGGTTCCCTCCTACATTCTCCTCTGTAAATATTCCCCATAGAAGCTATACTAACCCCCAGAGCAGCAGGGACTTAAAATAATGCATATTCGAGTTGAGTGAGCTGTTTTAACACATGTGAACAGCTGCTTCAAAACTGATGCCAAATTCAACCTCATTCAGGTTAATGTAGCATCTCTGCCATCCTAGCACCTGGATGAAGTCATTTAACCTCTCCAGGCCTCAGTGTCCTCATCTGGGAAATAGAAAAGAAAATGGTGCCTACTTCGTAGGGTTGTTGGGTGGATTAGTAAGCATGCATGAGAAAGCTCTGCAGGTGGCACCTAGAAAGTGTACAATCGTTGGTAGCAATTGCTGTTATTGTTAGTTAATTTCTAAGTCTGTTTCCTCATCTATAAAAGGAAGGTGATCATCCCTCCTGATATTGCAGAGTCATAACATAGTCATTAATTTATAGCAGGCACTCAATGCATGTCTTTTTTTAATGCACAAGATGACCAAGACTTTTTTCACCTACTTCTTCCCAAAGACCATGGAGCCTGCTGAGTAAGACAAAGAAGTTCCACCCTGCCAAGCAGAGCTGCAGCCCTGTCAGAGGATTGGGGAATCCACTGAGAGCTACACTCCTCAGAGCATGATTAGAGCCCCAAGCTCCCATAAATTCGTTATTTACATACAAATACCCACTTCAGCTAAACCCTCTCAGCTCACAGTGAAGTGTTCTCAGTCTGAAGATTAGTCATTTGGTTTATTAAAGGCACCTTCCCATTTGAACCCAAGCTGCTCTTTCTACAATGTAAAATCATTTTTTCCTCAGCGCTCAGTGAGGATGGTCTATTTTCTCAATGTTCTCCTTTGAAGCTGTCTCTTGGATGCTTGAAGACCATGCACGTGGTCTTTACTTCTTATGAACACATGTTTCCTCTGGGGCAAATAGCCCATTTTGCTAATGCACTTCCTACAGGTTCATTACAACCTGGCTAATTTTCCGCTCTAGGTTTGAACTAGAATAGTCATGGGAGGGGAAAGTGGTACATTTGTTTTTCTAACAGGGCTCAGATATTCAAGCACTTACTTGTCCTCACATAGGTTTCCCTCTATTAGTTTGGGAGCTCTTGGAAAACAAGCATTATAACATATTCGTTATCAATACAGTTAAGAGAAGTCTGTGGGGCCAGAGCTACTTGGATAACTTATTTAACCTCTATGCACCTCAGTTTCTTCATCATTAAAATAGGAGTAATGATACCCAACCCACAGGATTAGAGTCAGGATTGAATATTGCAGATAAAGCTCTTAGTGAAACGCCTGGCACGGTATAACCATTCAATGAGGGCTAGCTGTTATTATTTTATTATTTATGTCCTGTCCAGCCATGTAGCACTCTCTCTGACAGTGAGCAGGCACCCATGATGATTTTGGATAAATTAGTAAATGAATGAATAGGTGAATGCTCTCTCCAAAGAGACACTGAGTGCCTCAGAGTGCCCAGCGCGTGGACAAGGCTGGCAGGCCTTCATTTTCACAGCATCTGCAAAGCCCTTGAGCTTCCACCATGCAAACAGCACCTGGGAAGGACAGGTTGTACTTTCAAGACAAGCGAACTGAGACGGAGAATGAATGAAAGGCAAACTGAACTACAGAGAAATTCTGAAAGGTGATTTAATAAATAATCAAGAAGGGTTCAGTGGTAAACTCCCAATACAATCTACAGATGATGTGCTGTGGAATTATACGCCTAAACCTATATAATTTTATTAACCAATGTCACCCCAATAAATTAAAAGGGTTCACCCATCCCCTCTCCTGTCCTTTGGGGATGAATTGAAGATAGTCACACGGAAGATGCCCCTGAGCAGATTGGGAGACACTGGTCACATTGTGGCCCTGCCACTGGAGACCCTGAGCAGTACCTGACCTTGGGTGAGCCTCAGCATCATCCCCTGTGCATGGACATGCTGTCATGGGGTGGTCTGAGGACCAGACGCGGTGAAGGATTTGGGCGTGCCAGGTACACTGAAAGCATCATTGGTGTGACAGTGATATGGTCTGTTTCATCCCATACTTCCTAGTTCCCAGAGCTCCGAGAATCTCCCTTGTAGCACCAGAGAGTCATGCGAACATTTGTGTCATGAACAGAGCAGCTCCTCAGAGACACTTGGCAAACCACTCTCACGGGGAAGGGCCAGCAGAGTGCAGTGGTTAGGAGCGTGGGCTTTGGAGACCAGCTACTAGGAGAGCGTCATCGTTCGCAAGCAATACGACCTCGGCTAAATCTCTGAATGAAAATGCAAGTGTTGCCCTCCCCTCCTGGAAAGGCAAGGTGGTGAGTTTATCTTCAGACGTGGTGGGGAAGGTGAAATCCAGTAACATATCTAAAGTACCCAGCACACAGCAAGTATTAAGTAAATGGTAGCTATTACTATCATTAGCTAATAACCAGGTCTTTATCTAGTTTCATCCTATTATTAATTTTCCTCAATATTTATAGTCCCAGTGTTTTCAAGTTCAAATGACTAATCCTTGCTGATTAATTCAATCTTTTTCCCCCCTAAACTTATAGTCCAGAAGCCCTGAGCTCTATTCTCTGTAAAGACATACTTTTCCAGTGAGATTTATCTGATTAAAAAGAAAGCTGCACTGAAGGTAATGAGAGCCATTTGCTCTCTGTCCAGCCCATGGGGCCCATGCTGATTACGCAGGGCCTGCTAAGAGACTCCACTCGGGCAAAGGAAACCCCGTAGGTCTGTTCTTCAGAACTCAAGCCTCTGAAGAATCTGCCGAGGTTCCTCACACTGCAACTCACCTGGGGGCCTTCCTGATGTCCCCAGGCTTAAGCTAGAGGCACAGGAAAATGTCCCAAGTGAGACACATGGAGATGATCAGGGCAAAGTGAGGAGGTCATTACAAAATTATAATTAGAGCCCTAAGTGGGGAGAAATGTGAGGTTTATGCACAAAGGTTTGACCTAGCTCGCTAGTCTGGGTCATTCCATGGAGGATGCTTCTAGAAGAAAAAAGAAGATGGCTTCTTCTCCTGTTTTCCTGCCTTGGATTTCCCCAGAGAGCATCAGGTGCTTTCCCAGGAACTGACTGAAGTATCAGGGCTTGAACTTAAATCACATCACTGGTGCCAAGTACCTGCACAGCCAAGCTCAACTCTGGAATGCCAGGTGTCTGTCACCCTTTAACAAATATTTATTGATCCCCAAGCATGGGCTAGGCTCTATGCTTTATGAAAACTGTATTGATTAAGAGCCTGAATGAAGCTTGCAAAAATCATTCTTTCAGGCTCTTGTCTACATGATACCTGATTGCCCCAATTCTGAGAAACAGGGCGGTAGAGAGCTGAAGGTTGAACTTGAACCAGAAAACACCAAGGGCTGCCATGATTCCAGCCTTGAAGCATATACATGGAGTAAGGAGAAGAGAAGTGACCAAAAAAGAAATCATCAACATAACTGAACCAAATACAGTGCGGTACGCCAGAGTCAGATCAGGACACAAGCATCTTAACTTTATTTGTAAAATGGGGATAGACATCCCTGCCTCTCAGGCTGCTGGCAGGACGAAATGATATAAAATGGTGGGTTTTCTCTCTTTTTTTTGATTTTTCTTTCTTGTTTTTGTTTTGTTACCGCAAAATAAGGATGAAGTTTTTTTGGAAATGAAGTGAGAGGCTGTGAGAGGTGGAGACTCCCTCTCCCGTGAATGTATTTGATTGCTTACAGGAAACGCTACACTAGATGGACCGGACTTGAGGGTCCATGACGCTGCGGCAGGACGAGGGCCGAGGGCGGAGCAAGTGAACCCAGTGAACGAGGACACACAATTTAAGGAGGCACTCATTTTCAGGATCTAGCAAGTATAGGATCGCCACTTACACAAGCCTGAGGATGAGTGCCTCCTTGAATTTTGCTAGGCCCCCCATTCTCCACACCCTCCTGCTGGCCCTGCTTAGCGGGGATACCTAAAGCAAAGCAGGGAGTGAGCTGATGGCAAGCTAGCTAGAGGAGCAGACCGGAGTGGCGATAAGGGGTATGAGAGATCCCCAGAGAACCAGACTCCCCTAGGGGCAGGGGGAGAACCAGCTGCAAGGATCCAAGATTTTACCTTACTGTAGTAAAGCATCATATTCAAATGCATGTGCTTTTTTACCCAGATAAAAGTCCCTTAGAGGAAGCAGATATAGCTGTGGGAGGTGGAACAGGAAGGAGAGAGGAGGGCTTGTTCCCTGGGAGAGTTGGGCTCAGAGCATGAAAAATGTGACATTCTGCTCCCAGGGGTGCTTAGCAGATCATGGAGCGAGAGTAATAAAATGTCAGGCATCCCAGGGTCAGCCTAAGCCCCTTACTGCAATCAGACAAAATCTAAATTGCACAGCTGGCTGGGGAAAGCCAGATGTTGACCTAAGGATGCAACTACTTCCAACCGCCCAGGTAAAGCTGAGGGTGAGCAGCAGAGCCCACACTGCAAGTCCCTGGGAGTCAGAGCCAGGGCCCGGAAACTGGTTCTGTCAGTAAGGCCAGAGAGCACCCCCTCACTCAGCCCCGCTGCTCCCCAGGAGCCTGTACGCCCTCCCCATCAGCTCTCCCCCCCTTCCCCAGGACAGCCCACAGGCACAAGAAAGCCTCTCCCAAGTGCACAACATGAACAAGGGCAAATGTTGGGACTTTCTAAACGTGCACAAAGGCTTAATAAAACTCAGAAAAACTGCCTGATTTATGTCCCTACCTCCCTGCAAACACCGCCTTCCTTCTCTGAACCACCATCACAGTCCAATTACGCCACCTAGACTGAATGGCAAGCTCTTAGAATTGCTCCTGTACCTAATCTAGTCTCTCTGCTGAACGATAGACAATTAGGGCGCAAAGGCTCTTCATCAATAAATGATTGATTGCTGCTCCATGCCAGGCACCGAACAAGACGCACTCAAACTCTCCCCACACAGGACAGTGACATATTTATCTGTGTCTCCCCGATGGTGCCTTATGCACATAGCATTTATAGATCAGGAGGATCAGAGGCTTTTGGAGCTAGAGGGCCCATCGAAATGAGACAAGCCACCATGCTACAATCTAGCCTATTGGCAGAGGCCGGTGATCCGTCCTGCTGCCCTTCCCTGCTGGGTGGGCCCCAGAACCCCTCTCTGCGCAGCTACTGCCAGATGGAGGGGGCACCCAGGGTAAAACTGCTCACGGTGTCTGTCTAATCCAGAACTGCCATTTCACAGAAGAAACAACTGAGGACCATCTGGAAAGACAAACTTAGCCCAAGATCACACAGACAGTTGGAAAGGGAACCAAGACTACACCTAGGTTTCTCAGCCCTGACCTCAATGTTTCTTCCTGCATTCCACAGTGACCTTCATAATTGTGAATTAAGTAAATGCCCATGGAAACACAGAGCTGACCTTCATTTGACCTTGACTAGTTGACCAGGTGCTTTCTGTGCAGAATAAACACCAGCTCGTTGGACTAGCTCTCTGCCAAAGCAAAGCGAGCACATATTCTAACCCAAGTCAGAGGGCCAGTTGCCTGGAAACCATGCTGGGCACCCACCATTTGGAGGTGTCCCTGGAGGGCCTATAGCCCAAACTTGGCTAGGCCACAATTCAGAGCAACCAGAAACAACTGAGAAATCTGGATGGATTATTTTTACTGCAAAAGGGTTAAGAGTGGATAATCTTTCCCTAACTTTCAGACCTGCTGTGAGGACAGAGATCTGGGGTCCAGCACTTACTACTTCCAACCCCACAGGCTCAGTGGCCCATGCTCACCTTGTACAGTCCTCTCTCTCATTCCTTCCTTCGCTCCCCTCCCCTCCCTCACACGCACACTGAACTTCCAGGTCTCCAAGGCCCCTCTCACCTGTAGACTTTACACGTGCTCTTCCTTCTACCCAAAACATGCTTCCTCCTATTTCCTCCAGGCCAACTCCACACCCAACCTTCAAGTTTTCCTGTCCAAAACCACGGTCTCCACAAAACTCTTGAAACCCCCACTCTTTCAACAAGTGCAGTTGGGTTCCCATCCTCTTTGCTCACTGAATTCCTCAACTGTGGCTCTGGTCACCCCCAACACCCCCACCTTAATGCTTTTCTCTTCCTCTCCCCACCATCGCCCTTCCCTTCTCAGTTGGCACCTCTGGCTTCCTCCCCAGCCCTACACGTCCTCCCTCGGTTCTTCTCCTCAGCCTCCCCCCGCTTTTCCTACTCCTGGCTTCTCTGCCCATGGGGAACTGAGAAGATGAAATCTGATGGGGGGACCCCCTCTGCTGACCCAGAATGGTTCTTGGTGGGGTGCCACACAGGGTGCGACTGGAACTGTTTCTCCCCAGTGCTAGCGCCACCCCCAGCTCATCTGAAATTCAGACTGACAGCTCCATATTGATTCCCTATTTCTAACTGATGTTGCAACTGGAGAACGAGAATCTGAGCATTGATCCAGCTTTCTTTCAACAAATCCCTGAAAAGCGAGTTTTTCCACTGGGGGAAACCTTGAGATTGGATGGGGAAGAACGCACTCACATTCCCTCAAGGGAATCCCAGCAAATTCAAATCCCAAAGCCAGATACGTAAAAGAGAAAGAACGTTACAGACTAATAAAATGATTCAGAGCCAGAAGGACTCTTAGAGGTTATTCTAATCCCCTCATTTTAAGCCTGGGGAAGCAAAAAGAGGAGTGACGCACGTAAGGGCCCACAGCACCCTCTTCACTATGTCCCCTGCTGCACCCCCACTGTGGAACCTCACACCTGGACGTCTCTGTCATGAGGAGTCAAAACTGAGGTCCTTTAAGTGCCAGAGCCTCCCAGTGTGACAAATCCCCTAACTAAAAGGTGATAGATAATTTAACGCTCCTCCTAGTCAGCTACGGTCATAAGCCTTCTCTGCAAGGGGTAGACACCTGGTCCCAGTAGACTCCACTGTCTTTCTGGAAATTACTATTAATCAAATCCATCTAAACCAAGCCGGGTCCACTACATTCCATTGCAATAATCCCTGAAATAATTTGCATCATTTCCAAATACTTGTATAAGGTCAGCAAATCCAAAAGACCGACTGTTTAACGTCTCGGCTCCGTTCCTAGCCTCTCTGTCCAGGAGCTCCGAGGCCATCGGCAGATGTTTGCATTCAGCAGAGGTGAATGCAAACATTCATGAGGTGAATGTTTGCATTCAGAGGTGGCGGCTCTACCTGGCCAGCCAGGTAGCGGCTCTACCTGGCCAGCCAGGGCCTGTCGATGCCTATTCACTCCACACAGGTGCACAGATCTGCCTCAGGGGCCCGGAGCTAGTTCTGCGCAAAAATCTACATGCAGGCAGAAAGGTACAACAATTATCAAGTGGACAGGCATGGCTATTTGGACATTAGAATGGAGTCGTTGTATTTCACAAAAAAGAAAAATAGGGAAAGTTTTGGACTGGGGTAGTAAGAAATGGGAACTATTTTTGGTGGCTCACACCCAGTAACAGTGTGAGAACTCAGTTCTTCTCATTAGCACAAGGAGAACATCTCAGTTGTTACTACATCTCTCATGCTTCCCAGCACCTCGTGGTCTTCCTCTGGAACTTAGAAGTCCTATTGGCAATCAAACGCATTTACATAGAATTTTAAACTCCTCTTTTCAGTATTTTTCCCATTGTATTCACTATCATGATTATCTCTATTATGGGAAGTCACGTGGGTTTGTCATTTGTGCGTTCCCTTTTGTGAAAGGGTAAGTTTCAAAGAAACAAGACACACAGGAGAGCCTGGATGAGAGAACCTCAGAGTTTCAGAGAATTCTACTGTCGATCACTCGGCATAACATAGAGGACCATTTGGTAGTTCACAGCTGCTTCCTCTCCATTGTTAGGTGGTAAGTTCAGAGTTGTATACATCAGGATTGTTGGAAATCGGGCTCAGGTTTTGATTTTCTCGAAGGTAATGGGACATATGAAACTTCAAAAACAATTAGCAGGAATACCATCTATCATGATTTACACTCTTCACCATTTATAAGAGGCTTTCTCATACATGGTAGCATGGAGTGAGTCAACGCCTGCAAATGTGCGGTCTGCCTGAGAACCAAAAGGTCATCGGTTGGATCCCTGGTCAGGGCATGTGCCTGGGTTGCGGGCCAGATCCCTGGATGGGGATGTGCGAGATGGGGGCATGTTGTTAAAATCCTAACCACAACAATCAAAGAGTGTAACCAAATTTAAACAGCAATATTAGGAGTCACAATAACAGGATGAGATGTAAGAAAACGCGTGTTCTGATGTCTTCTGTCATTAAAGGGCTCCGTGATGTGAAGGCAGTTACTTCACCTCTCAGAGCCTCCGCCTCCGGCCCGGCTCGCCCTGCCAGGGACTTGAGTGAGTCAGTGGTCAGTTGACCAGACTGCAGATGCCTGGCTGCTGGCATGCAAGCACAGGGAGGATTCCGGTATTAAATGGCACATTTTGCTAATAGCAAATGGTAAGGGATAATTTGGGGTGAATTCATATCCTCACTGCACCATCTAATAGGATTGAGGCTTATGAAAGAGGCCTTCGGGCCAGGACATGGCGTGCACTCTAGTAACTGCTGGGAGGGAATGCTGTGTTCCCAAATCTTATTATCTGAGAGGAGGGCTGAACAGGGAACAGGAGCTTATGAAAGCTTCATAACTGCCACTCCTGGAGAGGTTCTGGAAGTGAATGATAGCAGCAGAATAGCTGTAAATCACCAGTTGCATGCCAGGAGTCCCACTGGCTCACACCAGAGCCGCAGGGCAACCATGCGTCTGGTGCTGAATGGAGAAAGGGCTGAGGATATGGTACTTACTACCTGTGGACCGTGGAGGGCTTCTGGCAGGACTTCCAGCCACCTGGGGCCCATGGTACTGCTGAAAGTACAGTGGGACCAGAAGAAGTCCCCAGACTGGTTCTGAACTACTTCAAACACATACACACAGACACACACGCACACACAGCAAGGCAAGAGCAAGACAATATACTGAATACCTGCTCTGTTCCTAGGTGTTGTTTTTTAATCTGCTCTACCTCAGTTACTCCTTGTGTAAAACTAATTTGATGTCTGAGGCAACTAAAGTTCAGAGGGGTTAAGTAACTTCCCCAAGGTCACACAGCTAGTATGAGATAGCTAGCATTAGTTCCAAATCATCTGTTCTATTTTCTATCTCACACACATTTCAGGAACACACACATGCAATATACACACCACATACACACATCCACAGTCATCTTATACAATCACATCCTATACTCCCATGTATACATACAGCCCGTATACATATGCAAAAATGCCCACAACCATGTCATACTTAATAGCATACTTTCCCATTAACCCAGACATTCACATTTTAGCACATACAAATCTATGTCACATGATCTACTATTCATCCACAAACACCCCCATACACTCTCTAATCCACACACATCCACATACTCCCCCACTTGTACATAGCACATGCATAAATACCACACACTTGACACAAATTTATGAACTTCCACAGTTACACACACAAAAACAGTGAAGTGCACTTGTCCCTCATCCTGTCAATTAAAACTAGTGCTTCTGTCTATGAATACGGGACCTTCAGATTATTAAGCTTCAGTGTCTAAATAATTCTGGAATACCTTCTGAATCTTCAAAGTTACTTTCAGTATTTTTTCATTGGTGAGTATAATAGTCTAATTATTTTTGAATTCTTGACCCATACATGCATATTTACAAATACCCTACTCACCAGGATATTTGATTAATTAAAGGAGCATATTATCCATTTATTCACTCACTGTGCAATTACTGAGCACCAGTTATGTTTGAAACACCATGGTAGGCACAGTAGGAGATTAAAAGAACAAACAAAACAACAAATAAAAACACCATGACTCTTGGTCTTAAAACACGGCACAAGGGACTCCTACAAGGTAGCGTGGCCAGGGCCTGCTGAGTGGGGGTGGGAGGGGCGCAGGCAAGGACACAAGAGGGCTCGGAAGCTCCAGCCCTAGAGGATGGGAGCACAATGTCCTGCTTGGCGACACGCAGGTGCTTGTTCCCACACAAGCACTTCCTCTGCCGTACCAGCCCCTCAGCACGCACAGCAGGGCACAGCAGCTCCCGGCCCTCTCCTGGGTCTCATTTCAGGACCAGCAAAGCTCAGTGGCACAAAGCAACCCCAGTGACTGTTCTTCAGCCCATGTTGACTCTTCTAGAGATCCGCATGTTCTTAGACATCAGTAATTCACGCTATGGTAAGAAGAACCTGAAACAACTTCGGTGAGTAGGGACGAAGGGGTCAGTCCCTTCCACCAGCTGAGCTCACTTCTCCCAACTGAACACTTACTGGTGTGTGTTTCATGAGCTGGTAGTCCCACAAGCACAGCATCGAAGCGTGTTAAAGGTTCTAGGAAGGCCTCAGGTAAACATGCTTGATTAAATTTGTGCTCCCTAACGCATCTGACTTAGGCAACTCTTCCTTCTTTGAATTAGTGACTGATTCTGAAGAGGAACTTCGGGGGAAGCCTGGACTACCTGATCGCTAAGATTCTTCCCGGCTATGCTGTTCCTGGGCCTAGGAGGGTGCGGGCACCCAAAACACAGGGCTGGGCCTAGTGGCAGCTTAACCCTTGGATCTCCCGTCCCAGGCAGACCAGCAGCCAAGTATCTGGTCCCCAGAGATGCAGCCTTAAAGGACCAGCAGCTTCTCAGCAGCAACCAGACGCTGGGCTGCCTGCCAGGATCCCACGCAGGCTGGTATTTGGGCCGTAGCCTAGGCCTTACCTCATTAGGGCCCGTATCTCTCTGGCTGAGAACATCCAATGGCTCTACAAGGGCTGGGCAAGGCTGGGTCTGACCGCAACTTGGGCAAGGGCCATCATTAACCCTCTGCTTTCCTCTCTCCCTCTCAGCCTTGCTGCTTCTAAGGAGGCTGACGCTGCCCGCTCCGCACCCAAGCCCATGTCCCCCTCCGACTTCCTGGATAAGCTCATGGGGAGGACCTCTGGATATGACGCCAGGATCAGGCCCAACTTTAAAGGTAGAGAAAACCTTCCTTCCCGATCCCTAGGCATCTGCCTTCCTGGATTAAAAAGCAAACAGCATGGTATTGGGTGCAGATGGTAAACACATGGTAGGAACTTCACGACTTTTCTCTGCCCTGGGCAGACATGTTAATCGATTCACTCTGCTCCGACACCCAGCCCAACCAAACACCACCAATTTGCTACCTCTGGTGTGATGGACAGACAACACAAAATGTGAAGAAATGGGTTCACGCTTTGGTTCAGGCACACACTTACTCTCTGAGTTTCCATAACCCTCTTCCTTTCTCTGGGCCCTGTCAGTTTCCTCATCTCTGCAGTGATGAGGTCTGTGGTCTTTAAACTTCATGGGTGCTCTAGGGCTTCCCCCATGTGTCCCAAAAGGGAAAGGCGGAGTACAGTAAGCAAGCTCACCCTTGCTTCTCCCCCAAGCAGCTCCACTTCTTTGTGTTTGAGGTAAGAGGCTTTCAACTAAAATTCATCTCCTAAAAGGTTCCTGGGATTCACAAATAATTTTGAAACTTTCTAGACTAAATTAGAGTCACAATTTCAAATGCCTACAAGAATTAGGTGGGTAACTTAAATGAGCGAGGGGAGCCAGGAGTAAGGCAATAGGGAGCGGTGGAGACTATGGAGAAGGAGAGGTGCAGGCCCTCTGAAGGGGACAGATAGCTTCTCTGTAGCCCCAGCCCATAGCTGCTCAATAGGAATGTAGGCCCCATGTTGCCAGATCATCCAGTATTCCCCAGTATTCTAGGAAGAGCCAGAAATCAACATACATGCAAAAGTTTCTAATTCCTAAAATATGTATATTCAAAAGAACATGTTTGTGACTCAAATATGCCTTGCCAGTAACCAATTTGCAAACCCTCACCAAAGTGATCTAGAAGTTTCTTTTAGCCCTCACAGTCCCATGAGATCACAACATCGCTAACCCAAGTGTCCACTGTGCCCTGGTGCTTTGGGAGGCTGTGACCACCTCAAGCTGCTGGGCAGAGTTCAGCAGGTGCTGCCCGATGACCCCCTGGAAGCCTGTGCACTCCCACCTTCCTCCCAGCACCTCCCAGCACCTGTGCAAACCCCCTGTCTCAAGGACCCACCGCAGCCTCCTAGTCAACCCTGACTCCAGACGCCCTTTCTCGCTGTTTCTGTTGGCTCAACTCCAAAACCAAATAGGGGATGTGACAGCTGGAAACAGCTTCCTGATATTTGCTCACTTGACCCCAATTCTCAGGGGGCTCGGCACACTGAAAAGGGCCTGGGAGATGCTCTGAAGCCTGTTTGGGTCCACCTCCCACCCTGTTTGCCTCCAAGCTCCTTGCTCCTGAGGCCACACCTCCCAGGATCGTTAGCGTAAACCTTGGTCCCCTCAAGAACAGGTAAGTCAGGACCAAGGTTGCTGTCATAGCGTGCTGGGTCCAAGCCCTTCACCGGGGTCACAATATCAAACGCCCAGAGGGGCCAGGCAGGTACAGCACGTGAGTGACGCAGGATGCAGGTGAGGCAAGGAAACAAGAAATCGCAGGGCCAGTCTAAGGGCGGCCACTTCTCAGCTCCTGCGGTAACAGCCTGGCAGGCCCTGAGCAGCAGGCCTTCCAACATCACTCAAAACTTGAGTCTGGGGTTTTGCGAAATCTTCCAAGTTGGCAGCTAAATCAAACACATTCAAGAACTGACCACCAGCTCGCATCCCTGGCCCATCCTCTCACCAGGCTGCATCCAGTTTTCAGGAATTCCAGCCCACCCCGCCCCCTGGTGGGCTCCCTCAGAACTCCACCCTGAGTGCCCCGGCCGGCTCCGGACAGAGGAGGGACTCCTTCCACCAACGTGCCCTCACCCAGGGTTCAGGTGTTAGTGTCCTCTGTGCACGCCACTGTCCTGGCGCCCCAAAGGCCCTCAGCAAACTTCATAAGTGAGTGAGCGGACAAACGGACCAACAAACACGCTAAGGCTCGGGCCAGTTCAGTGACCCCCTGGTCACGCAGCCCAGACAGTAGGGCTTGAGCCAGGCTACCTGCTCTGACTCGAGTCTTTGTCCAATGCTGGGCACCTGTTTGTTTGTTTACTTATTTACTTATTTATTGAATGACTTACTTGGCAGTGAACAACTTAAAGAAACGCAAGTTCACCCAGACTATGAAACCACTGTATTAGGGCCCTTCCTCTCCCCACTTTGACAACCTTACTCCAAATACCTGGGTCCAAAAAGCCATGAACTAAAACATCTTAGTCCTCTCCCTGCACTGTCTCTAACCCCTCCAGTGCCCACTGAGTCAGGCTCTGGGCCAGGTGCTGCTTCCTGGGACCCCACCCAGGAGCTGGGGGGCAACGTTTCCCTGCTGAAGCATTGGCATGAGGAGGGGACCTCCTTCCCCTTGGCCCCCAGTCCCGTCACACTTCCACACAGACACAGATAAGCTTCCCCAAAGCCTCACACAAGCCACAGAGCTCTTGATCAGGCCCCCTGACCCCACCCCAATAGGAAGAGGCCTGCATTGTGTGAGAATGCCAGAGTGATTAACCACTCAGTGGTTTCCTTCAAGCACCAGAAATTTTGCCAACTCCTGACTCTCCTGAAGATAAGGATGGCTGGGAACAGCAGGCCCACTCCACAGAACACAGCGGCAGGACAGATTGTAACAGGAAGGTAGAAGCACACTAAAACTCCATTCCAGAACGCCGCCACTTCCCAGATACCTGTGACCCAGAGTAAATCCTTGACGCAGCTGGGCCTCTGTTCTTGCATCTGTAAAATGATCCAGCAGGACAGGGCCCTTCTGGCTCTGATTTTCTGTATCTTTTCTAAGATTCTGTGTAGGATAATGGTTCCCAAAATCAGGGGCACAGCCCAGATAACACAAAAACAAAATTAAACTTTAACATTTAATGAAATATATACATTATCCTGCTGCCAAAGGCAGCTAGATTGTAATTTTCTTCAGGACGATTTAATCTCAGATTTATGTCAATGAATCTCACCTCCCCAAGGGGTCCTTTCAGCTGGCGCCCTCTACACACATAAATCAGGACCTAATTTATTGGGGAGCCACAGCACCAGACACTTGCAGGGGCTGGGTGGGGACTCTGCACATCATTCCAGGCACAGGCGGCAACTCTTTGGGGCATCTTAATAGTATGGGGCTAAATGAACAGAAAAGCCTGGGCCTGAATCTAAATGAGAAAAAGAAAATTTAATGGGCCTTTGTTTAGGAGGAAGTAACAAGGAGGCAGATCTCCACGCAGCCTTAGAAAAATTTTTTAGCAGGCAGCATTATCAGCTATGGAAAGGACTGCTCAAGATGAAATAAATTCACCACTGTGGGAGCTGCTTAAGCATGAGCCCTGAATGGGTAGTTGGTCTACAGCCGTGGTTCCTAAACCCGGCTGTGCACAGGAATCACCCAGGGAGCTCCTGACAATGGAGATTCTGGGCTAATCTCCAGAGAGTGGGGTCCATGTGCTCAGGGTTTGGGCTGAGGAATCTGTAGTTGAACTTGTTCCCCAAGTGACTCTACTGCAGACAGCCCGATCCGGACATCAGTTCAGGTGCCTTGAAATCCTGTAACTTGTGCTTTGAATGAATAGCTTCCATAAGGGAATTCCAAACCGCTGGAACTGCTCTGCACTCCCCTGCAGGGAAAACCTGTATTCTTACCACAAGACTGAGTCCTGCCCTATAGACCAAGATTTCTGAAAAGAAAGAAATCTTGGTTAAGGTCAGGTGAAATGCTTGGGCTACTTCTTCAAGAGGAACGCAGAGGATCTGCTAACAGAACACAAGGACCTCTGCTTCCTTCTGTCCACAATTAGAAAACAGGTTGAAGTGCTGGGTCTACGCCCTGCTGGCTAAATAAGCCTGGCGAGTTGCTGCTTCTCTGTGGACCACCTGAACAGCAGGGACAAGTCATTTTGCCTTGCCTACCTCAACCTCACAGGGACCAACAAGGAAGTGGAGCTGAAAAATTGACAGATTGCACATAGCAATCTTCAAGTACGGGATCATGACTTACGATCTAAGTCTAACCCACAGTCAAGGTCAGCTCCAGGTCATCACCTGCAAGAGATCTTCCCTAACACCTCACTCCCCACAACTTCTCTTGTGCCTGGGCTCCTACCACTCGTATCTCCCTTCCCCAAGGTCTCACATCTCACTCTGATTATTTTAGGCTGGCCTCTGGTCAGCTCGTGTGGAAGCCCAGTGCTTAAAGTACTGCTTTCCACCACTGCATGACCCTGAACGTGCCACGTCCCTCCTCTGAACCTCTTTTTTATAAGTACAGCCATTAAGACCACTAGCTTTGGAATTACATAAATCTGAGCTCCAACTCTGACTTGTCCACTTACTAGCTGTGTGGCTGAAGGTAAATAACCTCTCTGAGCCTGTTTCCTCCCCTGCAATAACCTGGTGAGAGAGGATGAAATGAGATCATGTTAGCAAATCTCCCAGTCCAGCAGCACACCCTGTAATGCTCAATAAATGCTAACTGCTATAATTAATAGTATAAAATAAAAGTATTTAGCTTCAATTGGACAGAGGTTTCTTTAGCAATATGATTCCAAAGAGCAAAGATTCCTTTGCTTCTCTCCTATCCTTTGCAGTAGGATTCAAAAAGCCTGCCTGAAAAGTATTTAGCAAAGACTATGGACTTCCCTCTGGATTCCTGGGCTGGTAATTCCCATCAATGCCCTTTCAGACAATCATTCTTTGGTCACAAGTTCAAGGCAAGAAACTTGCTGTTCCTTGCGATTCCCAAGATGGCCTCCAAATGTTGCAGCCGTAAATACTACGTTTCAGCCGAAAATCAAAAGGCAGCCGGCGGAGTTTGGAGAAGGGATTTCAACCATATGGCAGGATGATGAATCATCCTGTGTTAATGAAAATATATCTCTACTCAGGCTCTCTGCTGCTCTGTACCTGGCGCTCACTTGGGGACCAGGAAATCTGGCATAGTGCTGTGGCTGGGAGTCACAGATGCTGGGGAGTGGGGTGGAGGGCAAGCAAGGGTCTCCAGCCCTGAAATCAGTGTCCATAGTGAGTCCTATCCTGTGGGTTTCTTTGTGACTACAGAGCTAAGCAGGCATCTCTCTTGATTGGCAGGTCCCCCGGTGAATGTGAGCTGCAACATTTTCATCAACAGCTTTGGTTCCATTGCTGAGACAACTATGGTGAGTGAGTTAAAACACAAGCTGCTGGTTCCTGCTGCGGCTGTTTCTTTCCCTGAAGTATTTACCCTCTGTGTTGGCCTTCACCAAAGAGGTGGGGAGTTGGGTGTGTTTTCAGGTCATCGGTGGTAGAGTGATTGGACATTTTTACTGTCCTAGTCAATGTTTTAGGGGAGGACACACATCTGAAAATGGTCAAAAGAGCCAGCAGAGCCTGCACATTCCAAACACCCAGGATTTTAAAAACAAAATCATATGAGTTGGTCAAAGATGAGATGAAAAGAAAATGTCAAGACCTGCTTGTACTGTAAGGTTCAAATTCAACCATGGAATAGCAGAAGACTGGTTATAGAATCTAAAAAGGGCACATTGGGTTGATTCTACTCTACTCTTTCCTTCTGCATGTATTTAAAAAGTCCCATAGTAAAAAAAATTTAAACAAATCAATAACACTACCAAAAAAAAAAAAAAATCTGAAAGGAAAACTCTTAAAATGTTAATAGCAATTATCCCTATATCATAAACTAGTGGATAATTTTTGTATTCTTTCTTCCAGCATTTCTATGTTTTTCAAATTTCCACAGGAGTAAATATTACATTAGTAATTATAAATAAATACAAGAATACTTTAGAATAATTTTCTCAGTCCTTGAATACAAAAATAATCAATTGTGCTTGTTTTGAAGGGAATGATCTGAGAGAAAATAATTAAGGCCTCTTAAAGTCATCTCCTTAGGAGCAGAATAAGAAGAAGCCAATCACCAAGTCCTATAGAAATCAATAGATGTCATTTCCGTGAAGTCCTCTCAACCATCCATTTCTGGACACCCCTTGCCCCTAGTCTAGTTCTGGCTCCCAATGGGCTTGTTCACATGACTGCAAAGAGTTCTTAGCTTTCATCTTGCCCTGCCTACAATCTAGTCTTCCTTTCGCAAATTACAAAAAATACAAACTAACCACACTACCCTCTGGCTCTAATGCCTCCCCCAGGGCTTCCTCCCTCCTTCAGCATTAAGCCCAAATTCCTTTCAAAGCTGAGAAGGCCCATCACCATCTGCCTGCATCATTCCTCCTCTCTCACCTCATCAGGACCAGGGAATTATTTCAAGTTCTCCACCCAGGTGGTGCTCTCCTCTGGTTCACAGCTTCTGTGGACGCTACTATGGATGCTGCTGGAGTGCCTACTCCAGCCTCCTATCCCTTGCTCTGTCCTCTTGTCCTCAAGTTTCTGCTTAGCATTACCTCCACAGGAGCCTTCACACTCTAGCACGTGTGTACGTGTATGCATGAATCCACAGATGGGCTTGACCCAAGACTAGGATGGTCCCTGACATGCTTTACAGTTCCATACGGGCACTTGCCATTATCACAGGCTGCTTATCGTCCCGCCTCTCGCTGTAATGTCACTATGATACCAGCACTCTGCGGGCCAGGACATTGTCTCGTTTCCTGCGGTAACCTCAGGCAGCTAGCACGGTGATTTAATAACTGGTACTTGACACCCTTTTAAAATAAATACATCAAATCAACTATATTACCTGTCAATTCAAACCATCATTTGGTCCTAAATGGCAGATTACATCAAACCTTTCAGTCCCAGGCTGGCAATAATCACTGAGATCTGTAGGTCAAGGGGCAAATGGCCCCAAAAATCTATCCTTTTCCAAAGAGGCCTTTTTTCCTCTCTCTCTCTCTCTCTCTTTGATTGAATTTATTGGGGTGACATTGGTTAATACAATGATATAGGTTTCAGGTGTACAATTCTATAACACATCATCTGTATGTTGTATGGTATGTTCACCACCCCAAGTCTCCTTCCATCACCATTTATCTCCTCTCACCCTCTTCTGCCTTCCCTGCCCCCTGTCCCTCTGGCCATCACCACACTATTGTCTGTATCTTGATATAGCCAAGTAGACCCTACCCACACCCAAAGGACAACTAATCGAACTCCCCAAAATGGAGGCCCCTTATCTCTAAATGGAGATGACCCCACCTGTCAACTCGGAACAAGTATGGCTGCTTTTTAGTGGGTATCCAGGTCAAAAAGCCAAGTTTTTCCACACTTTGAATAAATGGCTTGTAAAAGCTCCTAATGAGCCCTCTGCTTTTCTTCTCCCTCCTAAGTCAGAGGGGCACTGACACTCGCATCCCTCCCAGTCATGGTGCAGCAAGCGTTGACACCTCTGTCCTTCCCAAATGGTGAACAGTTATCAAACTGTTCACCCATCAGGAGCATCGGGTAAAGAACTCGGTTACCTGAGGACAGGTGTGCATATCTGTACTCCTCCAGCATCCCATGTGTCTCCCTGAAATGACCACACAGATCTACTTCCCTGACACAGATTCCAGATTCCTGAACGGACAGCGGTTTGCCCTTGTGCTGTGTAGTGATTACAAGCCCGGCTCAGAGGTCACACAGACCTGGACTCACTAAGTGGGAGGAGCTGATTTGCTTCATGTCTGTAAGACTCAGCTTCCTCATCAGCAAACTCCCAGTGGTGATGAACACACTGACTCCATCAAGTTATTATGTGCAGAACAGTGTCTGTCACAGTATAAATGCTTTGGAAATGCTCTAAATGGTGGGAGAAGGAAGAGAAGGAGGAGGAGGAGGAGGAGGGAGAGGAGGAGGGGGGGTGAGGAGGAGGAAGAAGAGGAGGAAGAGGAGGGAGAAGAAGAGGAGGGGGAGGACGAGGAGGAGGAGGAGACTGAACACTGAAGCCTCCGGGCTGTCACTGATTAGCTGGAAGGTCTTGACCGAGACTCCTCTTAGTTTCCTGCTCCCCCAAGTCTGTCTGCCTACCCAGACTCACTCCTGGTGCATTTGGCTTCCTACGGAGTGTAGTAACTAGCAGCTTTCCATGCCCAGACAAAACTTGAGGCTCATCTTAGTGACCTGGGCAAGGTGGTGGCCTAAGTCAGCTTCCTCACCTGTAACAGAGGATACCAGTAGCATCCACCATGTGACGTGCAGAGAGGATTCCGAGATCAAGCACAAAGCACACACACAGTGATGTCAGCTATCACCGTTAAACTCCACTCAGGATTTTCAACCCATTTTACCCTCCCTCTCTCACTTGATTCCTTCACCACTCCGTCTCACTCTATAACATATACCTGCAGACCCTGTGTTCTCCATTATATGACTGAGGAACGTGAGATTTGGAGACGTCCCATCACAGAGCTAGTGAGTGGCTGAGCAGGGATTAACCCACAGACAAGAGTTTGTTGTACGTCATGCTGCTGGGACACCAAAGAGCACAGACTCAGGGAGGGGGGATCACAGACCCACGAAGCATACTTACGTGATAGCCTGTACCGCCAGAAGTGGAAATCCTGCCTCAGGTCACGCCAGGCTCAGCACAGCCCAGAGGGGAGTAGCACACAGTGATAACAGGGATGACCACCAGGTGGAGCCCTGAGAAGCACCCCCACGGGGACAATTCTCTTTAGGCAGGAAATGAAGGACTGGTGATGACAAGCTTTCTTGGGAGTGGTCCACAGCTGACACAGGTGTCTCCTTGCTTATTAAACTCAGTCCAAAGCAGGGTCTCCCTTTTCCAGCTCACACATCCACAGCACCATGACGTTTCCCTCCACTGGGTTCTTAATTATCTACATGTGTTTAATTGGCTTTGTAGATGATTTAAGGGGAGAAAAAAAACTAAAAATCTCACAGCTGGCAAAAGAACTGAAAAAAAAATGGTCTAAACCAGTTCTTGGTTCTGCAGAAAAGGAATCTGGGGACTAGCGTGGGGACACAGCTGGAGAAAGGTCACAGAGCAGGACAGGGGTGCTCTGTGCAGTGGCCCAGGGTTTCCTCCTTTCAGTTCTCTCCTCTACACCACCCCCCCAAGCCGTTTGGGCCACCCTCCCATTCACACCTCTTTCCTTGTCACTCAGAACACACAGCACTGAGCGCACGGGCAACGCTAGTGCCCGTCTCATGCATTCGGACCTCACAGCAGCACCCCTGAGGCAGGACACGTGATTCCCATGTTACCGCAAGGAAGCAGCGTCTAAGAGGTTTGGTTCCAACAGGGAGTTAGAGCTGAGAGGAAACTTCCTTGAACCGAGGTGTGCGGGCCCCAGACGTCCAGTCCAGGTCTCTGCCTCTCCAACCACACGAAGAGCTGCTGTGCACCCGGGTCCCTGGGAATCTGGACCTGGCCCCAGCGTCAGACGGTTGCCAGGCTGTCCTGGCTTTGCAGGGGCAGCGGGAGCGCAGAGCAGCCCTGTAAACAGCTGGAGACCCCAGGCTCGGCTGTCTGCTTCCAGGGCCTGGCCTTCCCACCAGACAGAGAGCAGCCAGCAAAGCAGCGGGGTGTCCGCCCCTTCCAGACCAGGGAGGGCGAGGCCGCTGCTCTTCGTCTGACCTTTCAGGGACTTTCTTTGGGTCTCGGCAGACAAAGGGAGGAGTTGGAACAGGAATGACTGAGGAAAAGGTGAGAAGGGGCTCCCGATCTAGGGCGTGATCTAGGTGAGAAAGAGCAGGGGCCGCCACCCGCAGGGAACCACCCAGCTTGTCTGCTCACACGTGCTTACGAGGGTGCATAAGTGTGTACTGCAGCATCTGTGTGCCTGTGGAGCATGTGGGCGCACGTGTGTGTTGTGGGATTGTGCACATAGGCATGTGTATATGTGTATGCTGGTTTAAATTTATTTGGACATGTAACCTCAAAAGGGAAATGTGTATGGCCATGTATAGGTATAAATATGTGTACGTCCAGTTATAAATGTACAAATGAATACATATAAGTGTGAATGTCCACAGATCTGTGTACGTATGTATGTAAAAATATGCTCAAGTATTTAAGAGTGAGTGTACCTGAAGGATACCATTTTTATTTAGGTAATTGTGTCTAGATATCTGTGAATATATAAGCACATGGTTAAGTATACATCCATCAGCATGAGTCACTATATTTATATGTGTGTGTGCATGTGAAGATATGTGAATAAGTGAAAGAGTATGTACGTATGCATCGGTAATGTGAGTGTGAGTCTGTCTATACATGTTTGCAGGTATCATGCAAGTGTACACATATGGGGATATGTGTATCACTGCAATTCATATGGAACCATACATAAGCAAATGGGAGAATGTGTGTATGTGTACATGTGTGTCTGTGTGTACTGGTATCCTTCAGGCATGTGCCCCCGTATTTCCATTCTCAGGTCGTAAGCCCCAGCCTCTCTTATGTGGGATCAAGCTAGCCTGGCACCGAGAAAGACACACTGTGGCCAGGACCCCTGGGCTTAGTGACAGTCTAGCCAAGGTATGCTTACGGACGGCAAAGCTCTGCACACTTTTTGAAGTATAAAAGTAACAGATGAAAACAAACTTTGTAGTAAGTCCAATTTAAAAATATAAGAGATATAGGAATACACATCAACAATCTCAAGTACATCCTTCCAGGTCCTGCCCTGGACTGCATTCATCTGCGGACACATGCACCTTTGTGGAAACAGGGTTGCGCAGTACAAGTTGCTTTGTTCGCTGCCACCACCTTGCAATCTGTCCATGTCACTACATTCAGACCTGTCTCGTTCCTAACTCTCCACACACCACCAAATTTGGGAACATAATAAGTGATTATTATTACTGCATAGTCAATAGATATCCCTAGACTGTACGGCCTACCTGTAAAATTCCATGGTCTAAAAGAATCCTGAAACACCAATTCATAAGAACCTATGTACACCTATGTTCATAGCGGCACTATTTACAATAGCCAAGTGCTGGAAACAGCCTAAGTGCCCATCAGTGGATGATTGGATCAAAAAACTTTGGTACATTTACATAATGGAATTCTATATAGCAGAAAGAAAGAAGGAACTCCTACCCTTTGCAACAACATGGATGGAACTGGAGAGTATTATACTTAGTGAAATAAGCCAGTCAGTGAAGGACAAATATCATATGATCTCACCCATTACGGGACAATAATGAGCAAAACTAACAACAAGCAAAACAGAACCAAGTATATGAATACAAGGAATAGGCCTTCAGTGGTCAGGGGGAACGGGGTTGGGGGGAGGGGGGAGGCAGAGGCAAAGAAGGGGAGCAGCTTAGACAAGAA
>PVIW01001450.1:0-66377 GCA_004026585.1 Noctilio leporinus | reverse complement strand
TGGGTGGGGAGGGGGCCATAGGGGAGCAAAAAGGGGATGGATGTAATACAACAACAATAAAATTAAAAGAAAAAAAAATTAAAAAAAAAGAATATAATCGAGCTAGTTTTACATAAAAGTACATTAGTAAAACATTGTTTGTGGTAATCTATTTAAAAATTCACATACTTAATATGTCAAACTTCAAAATATTTAAATATTTATGAAAAAGACAAAATGATTTTTATATGATTTTTAAATGTTTTAAAATTGTATCAAAATGAGAAAATTAAACTACTTTTAAAATACTGGAAAAAAAAAATTCCATGGTCTAGACATCCCTTCATGGTATTTAACCACCCTTCTGATAGACCTTTAGTGTTAGGCAGATATTCACTATTACAAATGAATATTCTTATGTAGAAGTCTTTGCCCATTTTTCTTAGGATATCGTCCAGGAGTTGAATTACTTTATCAAAAGTACACACACTTTGTTTCATTATTTTGACAGGTATTATTGCTTTAATAATTTACTGTCCTTACAACAGAGTGCACTTCTCTTTACCCTTGCCACCCAAGATACTATCATTTATTTTTTATTTTACCACATGAGATTTTGTAAATGGTACTTTATTGTCATTTTTCATTTTCACTCCAGATTTCTAGTGAATTTGAGTATCTTTGCATATGTTTATTGGGCAGCCTGAACAATACTATAGGTTCTTTTCTTTCCATGTATTTCCTTAATCCATTTAGTTTAGTTTAGTTTTCTGTAACAGTGGGTGATAGTTTACTTTTCTCTGATTACACAGTAATGGTTCCAACATCATTCTTAAGTAGCCATTATGTCTCCACCAATTTGAAATGCTCTTTTCCAGAAACTAAATCCCATTTATGTCTAGTCTATTTCTAGTCCCAGTTTATTGACCCATTGCTCTGTCTGTTTCTACAACAATGTGACACTATTTTAATTACCATGGCTTAACATTGTATTTCTAAGTTTGGTAGAGAGAGTCCTCTCTTCTTTCACAAGGTTTTCTTGGCCTTTTCAGCCCATTTTCTCTTCCACATGAACTTTAGAATCAGCTGGTTAAAGCCTACAAAAATTGCCTCAAATCTTATAGACCAAGTTTATAGATTAATTTGGAGAGAAGAAGTGACGTCTTTACTGTATTCTATAAACATGGTGTTTATCCATTTATCCAGATATTTCTTTATGCTTTTCGGTCAAGTTTTAGAGTTTTGTTTTGCTTTGTTTTGCTGTTTTCGGAGAGGGAGAGGGAGAGACAGAAAGGGAGAGAAACATTGACTGGTTGCGTCTCACATGCCCCCAACAAGGAACCCAGCCCATAACCCAGGCATGTGCCCTGACTGGAATCAAACCAACCTTTTGATTTGCAGGCCTGCGCTCAATCTACTAAGCCACACCAACCAGGCCTAGACTTCTTTTTTTAAACACACATTCTGCCCTGGCTGGTGTGGCTCAGTGGATTGAGTGCCTGCCTGCATACCAACGGGTCACTGGTTCAGTTCCCAGCCAGGGCACATACCTGGGTTGCAGGCTGAGTCCCCAGTTGGGGGTGTGCAAGAGGCAACCACACATGGATGTTTCTCTCCCTCTCTTTCTCTCTCCCTTCTCTCCTTTCTAAGAATAAATAAATAAAATCTTTTTAAAAAACCCCAAAACCTCACACATTCCTTGTTAGTTTTATTCCTAGATATTTTGCAGCATTGGTTGCTACTGTGGAAGAGCTGCACTTCCATTACACTTCTAGTCTGTCTCCACAACTAATGCTAGGTCACTTCTTAGGCACAGCTGTTGGGGGATCCGAGAGAGAGTCTATTGAATGTCATGCAGGTAGATGTGGCTGACACTCCACCAAGGCTTGGGAAACTGAAGATTATGAGAAGGGCAAGGAGAGAGCTCTCAGACAGGCCATCGGCCTGTTGCGGGCAGAAATGAGATTACAGGCAGCCTCGGAAACATCTGCTGATGATACTCTCCTGCCCACCGTCGTGAATGTGTGACAGCCCAGGGCTGGCTCTCCGGCAGGGCCCTATCCAGGAAGGCTGACTCAGGACAATCAAACCCACAAAAGGCTGACGGGGGTCGATAAGACTGCCAAGCTACTTTCATTTACGATGGATCTTTCCATTCGAATAAGAGGACTGCTCTTATTATCCTCCATGAATATAATGGCTCCCTTGTCATTCTCTGAATATTAGGGACGCCACTCAAAAGTTACTTTTGACGTACCTGGAACAGGAGAAAAAGATAGTTCTTGAAGGAAGTTCCGTCCAGACCCTTTTAAAGAGACACCTGAGAAACCACCTTGGCCTCAACATACAGAAACACAGAAACCCTGTTTCCAGTGACAGAAAAGCTGCTCTTCCCCTAGACAGGGTGACCCTACCCCCAGGTGATACCAGGGTACTAACTGCCAAATTCCTGCTCTCAAACTGCCCTTTCTTATACTACTGAATGGCTGTCTCCCACAGGCTTGTGAAACAGTTCTCTAAACAAGACACCAGAAAATAAATTAAGGTCCCACTTATTAAATTTCAAGCACGCGCCTGTCCTAAATCACTGGGATTGCACACGGGTCACGGTGATTGACGCCGGGCCTCAGCCAGCTCCGCTGCTGCATATTCATCTCCATTGTTAGTTTAACTCGTGGAGAGCAACCTTATTTTCCTTAGTTCCAAGTCCGTTAGTGTCTCACCACCGTGCCCTGGACTGCCAGGTTAATATCCACCCTTCAATTTGTAACCTTTGGCAACCAGTTGTAAATCCACCTCACTGTTCAATTGGCCAGTCCAAGGTTCCCCACCTGGTACTGGCTATGAGGGTATGTATGAGCCAGCCTGTCACCTGGGTTCAGTGGGGCAGCGATACACTGCCTACGGCACTTCTCTAGCCCACTCATCTGGAACTTGGTTTTCCAAAAGGAAGGGTCGGGGGATAGAGAAGCCGTATGCAACTGTCACAAGAACGTGAAACTGGGCGCCAGCCGGTCCTAGATTCGTACCCCTGCTCTAGCGCCTGCTAGCTATGGAGCTCTCAGCAAGATACTTTACCTCTTTCCGACCTCTCTGAATTTCACTTTCCTGCTAAAGTGAGTGGAATAATACCCAGTGTGCTGGGTCCGTGAGAGGTTTAGAGATACGATGCAAATAAAGTTCGAGCAAGTGTTAGACAATAAAAGTAGCTGCTATTAGCATGTTCATCTAATTATTAAATTCATGCTGGGCTCCAGCGATCCCCTAGGGACGAAGATGTTCAGCTCCACTGGTCCAGACTGTCCGTGGCTCTTTACAACAAATGCAGCTCTGATTGTGTGAGATCGAATGACAATGCACCAGGCAGGGTGGTGACTTAGTAGAGGACCCAGGCATAGACCCCGGATCCGGGGAGTCACCAGTCCTGGACTTGAGTGTAGAGCAGACAGTGGGTCAAATCTGAGGGTGTGATGTTAGAAACAGTTCTCTAACCTCTGTGTACCATGAATAAAAGAGCCTAGATCACAGGATTACTGTAAAGATAAAATAACACACAGCTATCTCTTAGCATCATTCTTCACACGTGCTAAGGTCTCAGTCTATTAGTATTATTTGCACTGTTGTTATCAGTTCTGGATCTACCAGTAACTCATGGTGGGAACTGGAGCTTTTAGGGCTTTAGTTTCAACATCTGTCCAAAGGGACTAAGAATCTTCTCTTCCATGCCAGACTTCAGAGAAAAAAAAATAATGTAAAAGTGCTTTAAAAGGTAAAACGCAGCAAGTAAGACAAACGAGCCAATCAACACAGTGTACTACTTAAAAGTATAGGACTTTGGAATCAGCCACTCATGGATTGAAGCCTCAGGTCTTTCACTAACTTGAGATGAGCTCTAAATATCTTGAGGTCTCAGTTTATCTGTAAAATGGTGCTGCTGCAAGAATTTGGAGAGAAAGATCATTAAACCACTTAGCATAGCACCTGCCATGTGCCAGTGAGCTAGGTCCGTTCTCTCGCTGCAGGGCTGTGCAGAGACAGGGGCTGACTCTCCTCACATTTGGAGGCAACACGTCTGCCTCTCAGAGGTCTAGGAAAGTGGGGAAGAAGAGGGCAGCAGGTGGGCGAGGAGGCAATAGCTCAGGAACCAAGCCTGGGCACCTCCTCACCGAATTCCCCAGCCCCTGGCTTTCGGCAGACTGGCCCTGCTCTCGTGCATCTTACCCCAAACCCTGTCAGAGGCAAGTCTAGGTTAGAGCTCCTCCGAGGAGAGCAGAGCTTGCCTCGTG
Source organism: Noctilio leporinus (assembly GCA_004026585.1). NCBI lineage: Eukaryota > Metazoa > Chordata > Mammalia > Chiroptera > Noctilionidae > Noctilio > Noctilio leporinus. The sequence continues at coordinate 62,112 of PVIW01001450.1, read as the reverse complement.
GCAGATTCAACTGGCTCTTGCCCTCTGCCCTCCAGACATAGGAGTGGATAGAAAAATGGGTGGGATAGGGGTCCAGATTTCTCTACGCAAGTCCCACCTTGGTCATTGAACCGCTCGCTGTGTGGCTGGAGAAAAGCCCTTTCCCTCCTGGGGCCATGTGTAAAATGAAGGAGTTGAGGCATACGTTTCCAAGGCTATTTCTAGCTGTAATGCTGACGATGATGATGATGACAAACAACTCTGATTCTCCCATCCACCCCCACTTTCCATGTCTGCTCTCCTAGTTCAGCTACTTCTTATCTCTCAGCTGGGCTGCATCACAGTGGCCTCACAATGGTCCCCCTGCCTGTTTTTCCTCGCTTCCAGCATTTCACGGTCATTCCTACCGCACTGACCTTCCTGAAGCCAAACTGGGATAAGCTCCGCTGCTCAAGACTTCAGTGGCGCCTCAATAAGAGGGATGTGTTATCACTTTTGCCACGCTAAACTGAAATGTTTGAATGTCGCTTCCTACATGCCACTGCTTGCGCTGCTCTTCCTCCTGCATGAGTGTCCTTTGACCTTCAGTTCTGCACATCCAAACCCTAACATCGCAGAGGCTGCCTCCTAGTCCTCATGTCCCCTCTTGCTCTAACCTATACCCCTCGCCTCGGTCCCTCCTCCTCTCACATCACTGGCCAGCTTTCCAGCTGGACCCGGATATTGTTCGCATCTCCGAATAATACCAGACCTAGAGAAGCCAACTTCCGGAGGATGCAATAGGCTGAAGGGCCCATTTCAAACACCACATGCTCTCGGAAACTTTTCCAGATTCACCCAGCCTGGCTGGAAGCATCAAGATGACTTGGGAGTAACACCTAACGGCTATTTATTCGAACCTCTTAGGACCCTTATCATTTTCGGTTTTGTATGTAGATGCTTTTGTTCACAGCTTGCCTTGCCTGCTAGGGACTTTGAGATCTGTGGGGGTAGAAGTCAAGACTGTGTACCTTCACCCTCACTGGGCCACCCCTGGGCCTAATGTTTATAGAGTTGAGTTGAACTGAGTTTAGAGAGGAGACATCCCTTTGAGAGCTGGTGTGCCGAATCTTGGGATGGAATAAATGTCTTGTTCTGCTTGAATAAATGTCTGCTTGAATAACCCCTTGGTTCTGCCTGCAGTGGGCACACATGTTGCCTTCCCCACCCACTTCTCACCAACGCTCTTGGCTCTTTCATCCAAAAACACCTCGTGCTATTTCATGACAATACTGAGTTTAGAGAAGTTTACTGGGAGGAACTAGAATCTGAAATTAGACACAATGGCAGGGGAGAGGGGCACAGGAAGCCCTCCATAAATACTTGTTGAATGACAGAATGAATAAGTTAATTCTCCACCTTGGTCTTACTTAGAAGCACAGCTACTGCCCAGTTTCCAGAGAAATCAGACCATGAGGGAATCTCAGAGGCAAGATTGCGGAGCTAATGCTAAAAACTGTTGAGCTACAACCCTGGAAATCCCTCCTGCCTCGGACTTAGATGGGCCACTTTGAGAGTCTGAGACCTAAAAACCAGTTTTGGGGGGTAGGACCTGAACTTCTCAAGCAGAGGATTCAAGTGCTGCTCCCCGGGGCCATGAACCTGAACATGGACCCCACCTTGTCAGACACCAGCCAATGTGAGTAAAGGGCTAAGTAAGCAAAGCAGCATTTAGCTTTCAGGCTATTGCAGCAATTACATTGATCTCCTGTGAACTGCATTTCCCACTGTTGTTTACCAGGTAGAAGGGAAAAGTCAATGGTACAACATGTTCAGGCAGCAGCTGCAGAGGGGAAACACAGGGCTGCTGGCAGAAGGGGTCAAGCTGCCTGAGGACCAGGGTACCTTCTCCCGGTCCTACCCTCACCTTCTATTAGTCATTTTGTTACAAGACCTTAAGAGTTTTTTATTGTTTTAGGTGATGTGTGTTTGTATTTTTACAGTCAACATGCATTGCTTCTATAAGAAAAAATAAAATATGTTTTAAATATCAGTAATAAGCTCTGGCTGGTGGCTCGGTGGCTAGGCGCCAGCCTTCGAACCCAAAGGTCACTGGTTCAATTCCCAGCCAAGGCACATAACCAGGTTGCAAGCCAGGTCTCCAGCCCGGTCTGTAGCTGGAAGCAGGTGAAAGGCAACCATGCATTGATGTTTCTCTCACTTTCTTCCTGCCTCTCTGCCCTTCTCTCTAAAAATAATGAATAAAACCTGTTTAAAAATATATCAGTAATAACAAAATAGAGACTATTGCTATCCATGGAGAATATTATGTTTTGTATACATATACTTAGTATGAATGTACTCTTCATGACGCATTTATAGAGTGGCAGTATGGTCTAGCTCAAGCACCTGGCCTAGAATCCAGCCACTTATTTTCTTTGTGAGTTTATGAAAATTATTTAATTATCCTGAGCTTGAATACCTTCAACAGTAGGATGGGGATAAGAACTGTAAAATGGGAATAATAAGCTAGTTTATAGCGATGTTGTATTAAGTGTAGCATGTTAAAATATCCATTGTATACCACATTAATAGATGTATACAATCAATAAATGCAGTCCTTTTCCTATTAAGAAACACAAACAACATAAAATATCAGTAATAAAATGCAAATGTCAGTAATGTCCTTCCCTAGTTAAAAAGTCTTCAAAGGCTCCACGTTACTCCCAGGATGAAGTTCAAACTCCTCAAGACAGCTTGAGAGGCCCTGCCTGCTTCCCCCGACCCCTCACCCTATCCCCCACCTCCACCTTCCTCACTTGCTTGCTATTCTTTCTAAAGCACTGAACTCTTCTTTGTCCCTAGGCCTTCACACATACATAGGCAGTTCCAACTGCCCAAAATGCTTTTCCTCTTTGACTCAATCTCATCTGGTCTTACCTTAGACACCATGTCTTCCTGGAGCTTTCCTATCTCCCCAAGTCTGGATGGGGAAGCTGTCTGCTCTACCTCCCCAGGCCCCTGTGCTCAGTGGCCACTACAGCGCTTACTGCATGGCACTGTAGATATCACCCTGCAGGCTTGGGGCTGCATGAATAGGTCTTTCCTGTTCCCCATATATCCTCCAGTGCCTAGAACAGTGCCTGGCACTTACTAGGTGCTCAGTTAAATCTTCTTGGAAAAAGCAAAACTAATAACAATCAGCTATTAGATTTGGAAGGGTTCTTAGAGACCACCTAGCCCAACTCCTTCTTTCACCAGTGAAGCTCAGAGAAGCAATTCAGGTTCTAAGCCCTGGTCCTTGGCTGATTTGCTAAATGACCTCAGAAAATGCCTTCCCTCTCTGAGTCTCAGTCTTTCCAGCTATAAAATCAGGAAAGCTCTTCCTGCTTCAACAACTTCTGGCTTTCCCTCTTCCTCCTCACCCCTCCCCCTCCTCTTCATCCTCATCCTGGTACTGGGTAGCTCCCATGTGCACTGACTGGGTAAGTAGGTGGGATGGTGCAGGAGAAATATGAGCTCAAATTCATCCTCTCAAATGGTTGCCAATCAAGTTAAGAAGGTAAGACACACACAGTGAGGAAGTGCTAAATTAAATGTTCCTGGTGATTCCGTTTTGCTAGGAGATCAGAAAAGGAAGAGATTGGGGAAGCCTGAGGCATCAGGACTCCTGCAGGAGACAAGGCTTAAGCTGAGCAGGCAGAATTTACCTGGGTTGTGAGGACGAGAGAGGATCCGCATGCAGACCTGGCTCTGCCCCCTCACTGAGGGTTGGGCTGGTGCAGACTCACATCCCAGCTCCACCATCGCCAGCTCTGGGCCTTGGACAAGTTTCTCAAACCTTCGAAGCCTTGGCTCCCTTACCCTAACCGTGGGGCTCCGCATGTCTAACTTTCAGGGCTTTCATGACAACGAAATATACGTAACAGTCTCTGGAACAGCACCTGCTGCCTAACAGACCAGTGTAAGAAATACCACTTTCCTTTCTTCCTTCCAGCTACATAAACAGGCTTGACATGTCGCCGGCAGGGGCACCAGAAGTGCATGGGGTCTGGGGACTGAAGGCTTTTCCTGCCCATTTATAGTCTGCTTACTCTGCCATGACTTGCCCCATGCTTCACCCCATACACACACGCGTGCACGCACACACTCACACTTCCTGGAGAATACCAGGGGGAAAGCTGTTTCTAACCCCCTGATCAGATGGCCAAACTGGGAGCTGATGGGACTGTCAACAGCCACATCAACAAAACAAAGTGGAAATCCAGGTCTTACAAGTTCTCCCTCCACCACGGGGCTTGTAATTATGATGATGAGACCAAATGTCATTTCCCATGGGGCTGGAGGGAGAGGCTTCAGTTAAATTATAGAACCCTTCTATAAAACACCTTGGAACATTTATGAAGCTCCTGACGTTCCCACAGGCGAGCAGAATGAAGCTGTGCTGTGGGAGGAACTTGCTGGGGGTGACGGTGAGGGTGGGGAGGTGTTTGTGTCAGTTCACCCCTGCTGGTGACAGATCAAGAGTGATTAGCATTGGGAAGCAGTGCCCAGAAGAAAAGACTGCATGATCTCATTTCCCCAGCCCCTTCTGGGGAAAACACAGCAGCAGGTGCTCATGAGCGGAGCTTATTTCCTGAAGGAGAACATTTAAAGTTGGATTTGAACCGAGGCTATTCATCTTTGGAGAACTTCAAACTCTTTGGGGACTCCAACAGAGAGAGCTCTGCTTTCGCCCCTGGTGTACTCTACATTCTACCTGCAGTATCTGATATCCACGGAACCGGGTTTATAATCCCTCACTCACAAAATGTAAAACTTTGCCACTATTTCTTCATTTCATTACTCAGTTTCCAGCCTTGGAGGCCTACTCATCCCACTAACTGCAGCTCAGGTTGTGAAAGGGAACTAAATGGGCTCTCAGTTTCTCTCGGGCCAGCTGAACAAAGACTAGAGTCCTCACTAGACTCCAGGTCTTCGGGTTCCAAAATTAGCTCTGCTCTGTTTCCAGAGTGGCACTGGGCCAGTCTCGGTTCTCTTTGAACTTAAATTTCTCCAACTGGAGAAAAGGAGCAGGGAGGAGTTATGACTATGACAACAATTCCTAACCTATGTTCTGTAGAACAGGGGTCCCCAACCTCTGGGCTGCAGGCCGGTACCGATCCAGGCCTTTTAGGAACTGGGCCACAGCAGGAGGTGAGCTTGAATGTAATGTGGTCAAATCATCCCAAAACCATTATCTTCCACGTAACTGGTCCCTGGTGCCAAAAAGGTTGGAGACTGCTGCTGTAGAAGACACGCATCATGCACAAAAGAAGAGTTCTATGGCCCAAATAAACCAGGGAAATATTGCATATTCTAGTCCCCTCTTCAAGATACACACAATTTATTAGCACACTGAACCGACTTCTGAGAAATCCTACAATAAAGAAATCTGTTGCGTTTGGTTTAGTGGAACCGTTCCCTTAATTGGTTTGATCCCTGAATTTTTTCCCGGTGGAGTAGCTGCTCTGCAGTCCCAGAGAAGCATTTCACTTAGCACTGAGTTTAGAACCCGGTTAGGTGCAACTACGCAACATCTATTGTGTTCATTCTCCCCACACAAGTCAACACACATAGAGAAGGTCACAGGAGGCTGGTATTGAAACAGCGGGACCAACCCGCAGGAACATGACAGAGTTTTGACTCACCCTTCCTTCACTGCTTGGAAATTGTCCTCTGCAGGCAAAACAGTTTGAATGCCCACACGTCAGCTTCTGGTCTTTCCTTGTGTCCCTCCAGCCTGTCCAGGGTTGCAGCTCAGCCCCCCAGTGCCCCTGAGAACAACCACACTGAAGGGCTTCCCGATAAAGGGAGGCTCCGCCTTTGGCTGTACTGTCATATCTCGTGCATCTAAAAAACAACGTTCCAAAAAAGGATCAAACGATGTTAACAGGCTGAAAGCAGGTGTTAATTACATCAGCCTGAACTTTGTTTTTTAAACTTCTCAGAAGAAAGAATACTGTTTCAGTCATCTCAGTTCAGGGGTGAATGTACTTAAGGTGGCAGTTAGAGGATGTTCTGGGATGGTGGTTTTCGCCTGGTGTGCAGACTTTTATGTCTTACTCCCCTGTTTGCTGCAACCACGCTTTAATTATCGCTTCCCGAGGAGCTTTGGGGGGCACTGGCTGAAAGCAGCTGGGCCTGGAGGGTTGACATCCCATGGCCCGACCCTGGCTCCACCTCCCTGCCTCCTATAGGACTATAGGGTCAACATTTTCCTGCGGCAGCAGTGGAACGACCCCCGGCTGGCCTACAATGAATACCCAGATGACTCTCTGGACCTGGACCCATCCATGTTGGATTCCATCTGGAAACCCGACCTGTTCTTTGCCAATGAGAAGGGAGCCCACTTCCACGAGATCACCACGGACAACAAGCTGCTGAGGATCTCCCGGAACGGCAACGTGCTCTACAGCATCAGGTGAGTTCCACGGGGCTTCATCCCCTCCAGCCTTAGAAGCGCCTTGCCCCACTGCCTTCTGGGAGCAGACACCAAGAGGGGTCTCCAACAGAGGCCAATGGGCCCTGGCAACCCAGCCCCTTTGCCCAATGGGTACAGCCAGCTCTGTAACTTACACTCAGCAAGGGAGAATAAAATACCAAAGGAAGTCCTAGGAGCAAGGGGTTTATTCTAAGCAAGGAGATCAAGGAAGCATTTGAGAGGAGGAGGGGTTCGAGTTAGACCCCGAAGCTTGCCCAGCGTTTCAACAGGACAGGACGGGGAAAGGGGCCCTGCAGACGGCCTACAGCAGGAGCATGCAGCTGGCCAAGGTGGAGAGCTGCCGGAGACCTGCTGCACCATAAGGTGCCAGCAGGGACAGGACTGCGGGTACGCGTCGGGGCTCGTTCCCAGGGTTGATCTCATGTTACGTGTTCTTACCACCCTTTTCAAAAACTAGTAAGATCAAAGGCACAAAACCTGGAAAGTTCCAGCCACTTCACCGTAATTGGGCCTGCCCGGTGAACGTACGGTTCCCACGTATAGAGATGCTTTCCCTCCTCCGTACCTTGCATTGAGTCTAGCAAGCTGGGTCCATCCCTGGTTTCCTATAGATACTGATCAGTCTCCTGCTACCCGTCTGCGCCTAATTCCCAGTCTTCTCCTCCAGGGCAGGAAGGGAATGACCAATGTCCATGGGATTCTTACATATGAACCCACTGTTCACTGAGAATGTACTTACCAGGCTGGGTACTTTACGTAGAGAATGTCTAATCCTCCTAAAAGCCCCATAAAGTAGATTTTATTATGCCCATTTTGCAGATTAGACAAGTGAGGATCAGAAAGCTTAAGCAATTTATCCAAGTTCCCACAGCTAATCTGATATCCACTGAGAACCTTGAAGGGCAGGACCGCAGCATTCAATAGACTCAAATATTTGATGAATGAATGGAGGTATTTTTATCTGAAAGATACCGGTCCTTTCACTGCTCCTAAATGACTCCCCCTTCCGCTCCAGCTCCTTGGGGAATAAATATTTGTTTCCCTTAGGGGATAAACTTTAAACATCCAGGCGTCCAGGCCCATAGGAGAGGCTGCAGGGCCGTGATCCTCAGATGTGACTGAAGAGTGACGGGTGAGAGAGGGGGCTGGGAAATCTCTGCAGGGAAGGAGACGCCACAGAGGGACAGGCTGGGAAGAACGACAGGCAGAAGTCGCTTTCCTCACCTGGGAGCCTCCGCCACCCAGCGCCCCTCCAGGCACCAAGGCCGTGTCTGGCTGGCTGGGATGTGGGGGTGGGGGCCCACCCTGGTGGGATGGTGCAGCTGCCAGGCTCGTTTCATATCTGGGAAGCTAAGCCCCTGTGCAGCATGACAGAAGGACCAGTCAGCAGAAAGTGATATTCCCAAGGTCATTCGCCTTCAGGAAATTAACCCAGTGTGACAGCTGCCCCACTTTGGAGCGTCTCTGATCTGAAATCAACTGCGTTCAAGCTCCCCCTCCCCTCCTCTCTGTCATCTTCCCCTCCCTCCCTCTGGCTTCTACTTTGCACTTAAAGGCCCCACCTCCAGAGCTGTGGGTGTGAGCTGGAGGGAGGGGCTCCCGTAGGCCTGGCGCCTCACCACCTGCAGCCAAGGTGGCAGCTCTAAGTGCCACTTGATCGCCACCAACTCCCTGCCTTTCCGGGCAGCAGTGGTGGGAAGCCTGCCAGCCAACACGGGAGCCCAGCATCCCAAGGCTGGGACCCGTGGTTTTAAATCCTGCCTGCTCCATCAGCTCACTAGGGGGCCTCACAGGAGTCCCCACCTGTCCTCTGCACCTCAGCTTCCTCACCTGCCAAGTGAGGGAGCCTCTCTTCTCCGCCCGCCCGGCAGCAGGTGCTCCGGAGTGGGCAACGCTTGTCCAGCTGAAGCCTCGAGTCCCAGCCGCGGTGCCGACCTCGGGTTCTCCCTCTGGGTCTGAGGCTGCAGCTCCCTGCGAGGGTTGAACAGCCCAACATCAACAGCTGGCCCAGAAGCCGGGGTGCCCACCAGCGTGAGCCCACAGATGCAAGCCAGCGGGGTATGGACACCCAGAAGGCAGGGCTTCGGACGTGACTTTTGATGAGCCTGGGGTGTGAGGAAAGGCAGCCGGATTGCTCACAGCACCTGCTGCCCCGGGAGGCCTGCGGCCTGGTGCTGCTCCACTGAAAACTCGGGGGCCCTGCCTGCGGCCTCTGCAGGGAGCAGGGGTGGGGCACGCCAGGCTCCAGAGCTTCAGCGCCTGGCTAAGGCCGGCCTCTCTAGAAGCCAGACAGGCCTCAAAGAAACGCAGACGTTCCCCTGACTCTGTGACCTTAGGCAACCACTTGACCTCTCTGAGCCGTCATTTATGTATCTGAAGTGTGGAAATACACATACATTAGTTCAAACCTCCTTGGCCCCTTGACCTCTCCTAGTTCACTGGTTTCTGATAGTAACTGGAATGGAGGTCCAGCCGCCACCCCCGACCCCGGGTCTGTGGGCCCAGCATCATTCAACCCCTTCTCTTCCCAGAATCACCCTGACGCTGGCCTGCCCCATGGACTTGAAGAATTTCCCCATGGACGTCCAGACGTGTATCATGCAACTGGAAAGCTGTGAGTCCCTTACTGAGGCCTTGAGCAAGAACCAGACTCCCCTTACCCCTGGGACTGGCAGAAATTCCGACACAGCTGCTCCTAACTGCTGGACCCCAGGAAATTACTATGACAGCTCAGAATATCAGATGAGGGGCTTGGCTCTTAGAAAATGCTTCAGAAACGTAACTCCCCCTACACTGCCTGAGGCCCAGGTCTGGAGCCAGCAGTGTTCTCCGAAGGGTTGCAGTTCCGTGTCCCTCGTGAACATGTCTCTGGGAATGAAGAACTAGCTTGAATAAGTCATGATCCTGAAACTCCCAGAATCCTCAGGCCAGCAGGGGAGATAGATAAATGGCTAATGCAGGGCAGCAAGCGGTATGTGTCCTGTTGAAACTACAAAACATGACGGCCTCAGGGCAGAAAGAGAGTATCTTTCTGATCGGGAAGGAGAGACAGTATTGGAGAAGGCTTTGTGGACAGCAAGTGAACCAGGATGTTAAAGATGGAATAGGTAGCTGGGTTCGTTGACTATAAACCCAGAGAGCAATCTAATTGTAAAAACAGAATTAAATGGAAGGACATGGACTTGTCGGGAAAACCAAAAGCACAGAAGCCATGGCAGAACGTTTAGGCAGCAGGAACTGACGGGCCTCTGACAGGAATCAGCACCAGCTGACTCTGAAACCTTTCCCAACTCCACTCAAGGATCAGAGTCCTGGGGCAGAGAGTCTGATGGGTCTAGTTGAGTCACCATCTCACACTTTGGCCCCAGCGATAGTCCCACCACAACAGCATACTGCAGACCCTCACCACCCCCTTGCCTAGGAAAGTCTTCTGCAAACACAAGAAGGGACTCACAAGGATGGTTACAGGCACAAATAGCAGATGTCAATTGAACTTGACCATGGAGGTGAGGGGAAGGGGGCAACAGGACCAGCTAAGGTAGGAGGCCAAGAGCATCAGGAAGAGAGGGAGAAGGGTAGTGGGGTAAATGTAAACAATTAAACCAGCATTACGTCCTTTGTGGAGGGGGTGGCAACATGGTCTCATGAGTATCTGATGCCTCTGTCTCTAACCCTAATCAACTCTGACCCGCCTCAAATAATGCTTCTGGGTGGTAACTGCTCTTCTTCTGATCCCTCCCAGTTGGATATACCATGAATGACCTCATCTTTGAGTGGCAGGAGCAGGGGGCCGTGCAGGTGGCAGATGGACTAACTCTGCCCCAGTTTATCCTGAAGGAGGAGAAAGACTTGAGATACTGCACCAAGCATTACAACACAGGTAGGTGCAGGGGCCGCCCTCCTCCGGCCCCGCAGCCCCAAATCGGGGCCAGGGATCATTTCGTTCATTTGGTCATTGCTTCCACAGATCACATAAGGTACCCACGTGGACATAGCTGTGAATTTATTACCAGTGGTTACAAGAATTCTTTGAAACCAAAAGTGGCTCTGACACTTTCTCCCTGTGCGTCCTGGGGCTTTGGCCACAGCTCATTACAAAGAAAGCTGGGAGATAGTCTTGTTCCAGGTGGCAGTGTACCTGACCACAACGGACCCCCTTCCTAAGGCAGAAGGAACAGGCGCTATTGGGAGACATCTAGCTGTCTCTGTCGCAGGGGAAGTGGCATTCAGAGAATGCTCGTGTTAGACCTCTGCAGGAGGTGCTGAAGATCAGTGAGTGAGCCATGAAGTCGAAGTCGAGAAAGGTCCGCTAGCCTGTCAGCTGCAGGGGGAGTGGGCAACCACCCATTTAGCTCAGCTCTCCACCTCAGAGTGAAGGGACAAGCACGGGGAGGAGGGGAGAGGCGAGGCGTTGTGCTGTGTGCAGAAGACGTCCCACTGGAACTCCCACCGAGGAGGAGGAGGAGGAGGAGGAGGAGTATTTCTTTGGCTGGTTGTGAGGAGGAATTGGGGCATTGCGGACAGAGGGATTAGCAGGATCAAGAGTGAAAACACGCTCAAGGGATGGAGTGTAGGTGGTGATGATTAAGGTGAAGAAGGAAGGAAAATGGGCTGGGGAACAGGTAGAGCGCCACTGCAAAGGGCGGGCTAAAGAGTTGGTACTTTCCCGGAAGGTAAAGGGGCCCTTCTTGTATGAGTAGAGATGGAAGGAAAGAAATGTTTTGCAATGAGAAGTAACAGGATCAAGCCATGTTTGGGGAAGAAAAGTGACAGAAGGGAAGAGAAGGGTGTACTTAGGCCCACTCTTTGCAGCAAAATGTGACGATGAGGATGATGGCAACGGGCATTCCTGAGTACTAATGATGTGTGAGGATATGCAAAGCTCTTGATAGACACTGTCTCATGCTCACACCACAGTAACCATAGTAACCATATGAGTAAACATGTGAAGTGGGTGTTATTACTATTACTATTATTATCATCATCATCATTATTCTCCCCGATTTACCAAAGACAAGACAAGTGAGACGCAGATTCAAACATTGGCCTAAGGACACAGCTGGTGTCGGGCTGAACCAGGACTCCAGTGGGGTTGCACCAACCTCAAAGTCTTGTTCCTACCCGCTAGGCTACTTTGCCTTCTCACCACAATGTCTTGCAGGTAAATTCACCTGCATCGAGGCCCGGTTCCACCTGGAGCGACAGATGGGCTACTACCTGATCCAGATGTACATTCCCAGCCTGCTCATCGTCATCCTCTCGTGGATTTCCTTCTGGATTAACATGGACGCCGCGCCAGCCCGCGTGGGCCTGGGCATCACCACCGTGCTCACCATGACCACCCAGAGCTCTGGCTCGCGAGCATCCCTGCCCAAGGTGAGCCCGCGGCCTGAGGGCCCTGGACGCCAGCTCATCTCCCTGCCCGGCCTGAGCCGGGCGAGCACTCGGAGTTAGTCACCGTGTCTTCAGCTACCACGCTGGGCAGCATCCAGCACTGACCCACCAATGTTAAATCTTTGCACCCAACATAATGTGGAATCTTTCCTCCAGATTTAACGTTATGTTAAACATAAACACACGCGCGTGCACACAAAGAAAAGATAAAGAAGAGGAAGAGGAAAAGTGAAGAAAAGAGTCACTAGACAGGTCCTGTTCCTTTCTTTATCAACATTCAACACACATTCTGCTTCCTTTACTGCCAACAGTCAACTCCTCCATTCATTTTAGTGCTGCGTACAACATTCCCGTCCTTTCACCATGAATGGGAGATACTTTGTATTGGGGTCTCCAAGAGCACCCCAATCCAGAGACTTGACGGGACTCACAGGCTCAACATCTAGTTGTCTCAAGGTGAAGACTTCTCACAGCGATATATTCAGGATGCACGGCTGGGTGACAAGGAACACAGACACAGGCTGAGGCTGAAGGTGTCCAGGCTTCCTTGCTCCCCCTCCCTCCCGTGAGGGGCCACATGACACACCCTCCTACCCCAACAACAAAAGGCAGCACAAGAGTGAGACAGCTCCACCCAGAGAGACAGAAAGAGGAATTGAGATTCGTTTAAGATTCAGTATCAAAGGTTTTTACTGGGTGCTGGGCGCCCAACGCGTACCAGAATTCCAGGCTCCCAGCAAGAAAAATGTTCAGCATAAACCATACTGTCTGTATAAGCAGTAGGGAAAGTGAGAACACCCCTTCCACACCCAAGTCCCCAGATGTCATCCAAGAGCCAGCCTTGCAAGCAGGTCCTTCGTAAGACAGCAGCCCCATGCCCATCACATGTTGATCCTTTTCTGCACATACCTCAATCTGATTCTTCTATTTCTAACCTTAAATACCTCATTCTGTTACATTCTCCATTAACTCTTGAACCACAGACTGCTCCATTCACTATTACCCTGGATACCATATTTCACTCCATTTACTAGCAATGCCAGATACACATTCTGCTTCATTAATTCCATGCTAGATGCAACATCATTCTGTCCCATTCCACTAATGCCACACATAGCATTTCACTTCACTCATTACTGACAGCAGACGCTCACTCTCCTCCAGTCACCCTCCAGGTAAATGCACCATCCTGCTCCTTCCACGGTTAACACTAGACCTCACATTCTGCTTAAGTCACTTCTAACATCAGACATAATGTTCTGCTTCATTTCCTATTAATGCCAAACACCACGTTCCTCCTCTGTCCATCCACACTCACGATCCAACAATCTGCCCCCTTTGCTGTGAAGGCTGGAAGCCTCATTCTGCTGCGCTCCTTCTAACGCTAGACCCTGGCTTCTCCCCCCACCCCTGCTGCCATCGGAGACACGGTCTGTTCATTCACGCAACCCTTGGTGCAGCATTCGGCTCTACTGTTGTGCTAGACGCCATACTCTGCTCCCTCCAGCCTCAGCTAAACCCAACATGCTGCATAATGTGCAGGTAATGCTGCGCTTAACATTCCATATGGATACAAAAAACTTGAAACAACACGCAATCAACACCAAATACCCTTCACCTGGATTCCAATTGTTATCATTTTGCTTCATTTACTTGATCTCTGTCTCTCTACACAGACAGGTAGGTGGGTAAGTCGGTTGACAGATGCAATTTTTGCTCAAGCATTTGAAAGCCATGGACATCACAATGAAGAACAAGAGTCACGCTAATCTTATCACATCTAAAAACTTACCAGTAATTGAATCACTACTATTGAATTGGAAATAATGCCATAATTCCATCGAATATAAAACTTTCACTTAAAATGTCTGAAATATGAAAATAAAAATGGCTGCTCCCCTCACGGTTAACACTAAACTATTTGGCCCCCTTTGCTATTAACACTCAACCTCATAGTCCTCCCCATTCACTTCTACTTATTTATTTTTAAGCATGAAATTCAATGGCAGGTAACATATTCGCAAAGATGCATACCTTCACCACCATCAATTTTTCATCACTCCCCCCCCCCAAAAAAAAAGCCCACACTTATCACCAGTTAGTCCCTGTTTCCCAGCCTCTGGCAGCCACTAACCTGCTTTCTATCTCTATTTACCTATGCTGGACATCTAAAAAAAAAAAATGGAATCATATAGTATGTGCACTTCTACGATCAGTCATAAAATTCTTTCATTTACCATAATATTCTCAAGCTTCATCCATGTTACAGAGCATGTATTGGTAGTTCTTCAGTCCTCTTTATGGCTGAATAATATTCCATTATATAATATATCACATTTTGTTTATCTATTCCTCTTGGTAGACTTTGGGTTACTTCTACTTTTGGCTCTTACAATGCTATGAGCATGTGTACAAGTTATGTTTTATATATATATGACAATCAGTCCTTTTTGAGGACTCCCAAACTATTTTTCAAAGTGGTTATACCATTTTATAATCCTACTAGAGTTCAAACTTCTCCACATCCTCACCAATGCTTATCATTATAGCTTTTTGATTATAGACCTTTTAGTTGATATAAGGTGGTATCTTACTGTGGTTTTGATTTACATTTTCCTAATGACTAATAATGTTGAACATTTCTTTTCATGTGCTTATTGACCACTTCCATATCTTCTTTGGAGAAACGTCTATTCAAATCCTTCACCTACTGTTTAATTGGGGCAGTTCTCTTTTTATTGCTGAGTTGTCATAGTTATTTGTACCTTGTGGATTTTAAACCCTTATCAAATATAAGGTTTGCACATATTTTCTCTCATTCTCTGGGTTATTTTTCACTTGATTTGCAGTGTTCTTTATACACAAAAGTTAATGATAGTGAAGTCAAATTTATTCTCTTTTGTTGCTTGCGCTTTATCATATTTAAGAAGTTAATGTGTAACCCAAGGTCACAAAGATTTACACCTCCTTTTTACCCTAATTGATTTATAGTTTAATCTAGCTTTTGATGCATTTTGAGTTTTATAGGTTGCATGAGGCAGGGATATAACTATTTCCCATGTAAATATGCAGATGTTCCAGCACCACTGGTTGAGAAGACTGTTTTTCCCCACCATTGAATTTACATCCTTGTTAAAACACTGACTATGAACGTATGATATTATTTCTGGACTCTCAGTTTTATTCCATTGATCTATGTGTTTATCCTTAGGCCAGTACCATATTGTAGTTTTGTAGTAGTTTTCAAATTGGGAAGTGTGAATTTTCTTTGTTCTTTTTAAGGACTGTGTGGCTATTCTGGGTTTCTTATATTTCCATATTTCCATATGAACATGAATATGAATTTTAAGATCAGCTTGTCAACTGCTACAACAAAAAAGGAATTTTGAATAAGAATGCATTGAATCTGTAGATAAATTTGGAGAGTGTTACCATCTTAATGTTATTAACTCTTCCAATTCATGAACATGGAATGTAGTCCCATTTATTTAGGTCATCTTTCATTTCATCTGCCTTCCAGACCCCATGGTTCCTGTGAGAAATCAGCTGTGACTCTTATGAATGATCCTTTGTATATGATGAGTTGTTTATCTCTTGCTTCTTTCAAGAGTCCATGTCTTTGGCTCCCGGTAGTTTGATCAAGGTGTATCTAGGTATGGAACTCTCTGAGCTTACCTTGTTTGGAGTTCAGTAATTTTCTTAGATGTATGGTGTTCATCATCAAATGTGGGGGAAATTTTGGCTATCATTTCTTTAAATATTCTTCTGCCTCCTCTCTCTCACTTTTTCTCTCTCTCTCCCTACCCTTTAAACATATTCTAGTACATATGATGGTTCCTCATAGGTGTCTGAGGCTTTGTTCATTTTTCTTTATCCTATTCCTTAGACAGGATAACCTGCGCTATACCGTTTCTCTTCCTAGTTCACCGATTCTTTCTTCTGTCTGCTCAAATATATTGATCCTCTCCAACAGAATTTTTTACTTATTTTACTTTTCAATTCCAGAATTTCTATTTGGTTCTTTTTCTGTAATTTCTCTCTCCTGTTTTATTTGACGAGCCTTTGTTCTCATACTTTTCTTTAGTTTAAACATGTGGACATCTTATTCCCTAGCTTTTCCTTTTAAGCGTTTTGATCAGCCTATTGTTTGCCTCAACTCTTACCAACTGCCTCAGACTGACCAGATGTTCAACAGTTGTCACTGTTTTCAACAAATGTCCCCAGAGAAAAGGCTGTTCACACTGGGCCAGCAACAAGTCAGGTCAAGGCATGACAGCCTGATTCGTGAGTGAAGTCTTTCAGGAACCACAGGTTAGGTTAAATAATGACAGCTCTCTGTGAATAGCGCTTTGAAGAAGCTCCAACTCTGTTCTGTCCCATCAGTGGCTGCCACAATGCTGGTTTTCAATAAGCTTGCAAGCTGTTGGCTCTCAAGGCTAGCATGGAACCGGGGGGAGGACAGAAATAGGGCAATTTAAAACACCAGAGCCCCAAGGGAAACTAAAATATATGTCTACACAAACACCTATACACAAATGTTTATAGCAGCATTATCCATTATAGCCAAAAGGTAGAAACAACCAAAGTACCCATCAACTGATGAATGGATCAAGAAAGTGTGGTATATACATACAATGGAATATTATTTAGTCATTAAACATGAAATACTGATACAACCTACAATATAGATGAACCACGAAAATATTGTACTAATTGAAAGAAATTAGCCATCAAAGACCACATACTTATTATCCCATTTGTATGAAGTATCCAGGACAGGTACATTGATGGAGACAGAAAGTAGATTACTAGTTACTTAGGGCTGGGAGTGGGGGAAGTGAGGCAATAGGGGACTGACAGCCAAAATCTTTTTTTAAGATTGTAATCATTATTTTTAGAGAAAGAAGAAGGGAGGGAGGAAGAACTGGAGAGAAACATCACTGTTCTCTCCTTTCACCTGCCTCCAGCTACGGACCTGGCTGGAGACCTGGCTTGCAACCTGGTTATGTGCCCTGACTGGGAATTGAACCAGCAACACTTGGGTTCGCAGGCCGACACCTTATCCACTGTGCCACCAGCCAGGCACAAGGTTTTCTTTCTGAGGTGATACAAATTCTAAGATTGACTTTGATGATGGTTTCATATTACCTGTGACTGTATAAAAATCATTCCATTGTATACTTTAAGTGTATAAGTTGTATATTACGTGAATTATAGTTCAATGAAGCTGTTTTTTAAAATACTACACTTGCTGTTCTTATTGAGGTCCAGCTGTCTTTCTTAAGTAAATGCTCACAGGATTGTTGTTGGCCTTTGGCTAATTATTCTGACCATTTTTTCTGGTTCTCATGTTGCTGTTACGGAGGTGAGTTCTTGAAGATCCTACCCCACAATTCTTGGGGACATTCTCCATTTTGACATTAGGTACAGCATCCTACCCTGTCTCAGGCTAAACACAGCCTCTCACTCCACTACATAACCACGCTGGGTGCAATGCCTTCCTCTCTTCAGTGCCCTGCAGGGACCCTGTTCTAATTTCCCCAAAAATGCCCTTTTGGAGCATTTTTCTTCTGCCTTGCTCTGCACCCTCCTCCCTAACATCCCAGCTGAGGAGGGAGCAGCAGTGGGGGATGGGGAGGTTCCATTCTACCATAGTCAGTATTTCTCTCTCCTGCACTCACTCCCCGTGCTCTTCCCCCTCTGCACCCAGGTGTCCTACGTGAAGGCCATTGACATCTGGATGGCGGTGTGCCTGCTCTTCGTGTTCTCCGCTTTGCTTGAGTACGCTGCCGTCAACTTCGTGTCCCGGCAGCACAAGGAGCTGCTCCGATTCCGGAGGAAGCGAAGACATCACAAGGTAGGCCTTTGGGTCCTACGGAGGGGAGGGGCAGCTGGTGGTCAACGGAAGGGCTCCTGGCAGCCTTGTCTGTGGTACTTGTTTCACTGGATTGTCTCTTCCCAGGGGGTGAGGCAGGCGTGAAATGGGAATTAAAGGGGTCGAGGTCCTAGCTTCCTCTCCCATAGCTTACGCCCTGGCTGGGTCTGCAGGCAGTCAGTGGCTCTTTCAACTGTACTAACACGACAGGAACTACCAGGGCACCTGAAGACAAAGCTGACGGAGCAGATGCTGCTGGACCAAGATAGTAACCAGCTAAAAACCCGGTGCATGGCAGGCAGCCTGCGGGCTATTTACCTGTGTTTCCCCTTGAGGCTGCATTCTCTCAGGGGGCTTGCTTCCAGAGGGGAATTGCACCACAAAGGGCAAGGTGTTAAGAGTAAAATGTCCACCTTCCAGGCCTTTGCTTCCCACCCCCAAGAAGGGGGCATTGAGCCAGACCTTCCCCTTGAGCGGGTTCTCTTGCTGAGGGGCTGAAAAAGGGATATTTGGCCGGTCATCCCTGAAAAGTCACCCAGCTCTGTTAACCAACTCAGAGGTTGTGGTCCAAACAGCCAAGGCCACTGTGGGGTGTGTAGCCTGTGGCACTGGCTGGACACCCAGGTCCCCACACCCGGCTCCGTAACTACTCTCTGATCCCCCAAGGGGATCAGAGAACCTACCCTTCTCTCCAGCCTCATCTTTACATCTCTGTCTTCTGTGCAGTCTGGGCACCAACCACACTAGCTTTTGGCCCAGTTCCTCAAATATACACATAGGTCTTTAGGTATGTTGCTCTCCCCTCCCGGACTGCCCATCCAGCACACCCTGCCTGGTCTCAACCCACTCATTTCCTAGCCCTTGGCTGAGACACCTTTACCTGACACCTCAGCCAAAGTCCAGGTCCTGTACTGAGGGTCCTTTACAAGGCCAGCAGGTATGGTCGTGCAGGTTGGGTCCTGGGAGGGGCTAAGCCAATGAGGACGCTCTCCTCTAAGTCATGCCCTGGTGTGGGCTGGGCCACCAGAGGAAAAGCTTCCAATTTGTATGCCCCAGAGGGGCATGCCTTTTTCTAATCTGTGTAAACACGCCATGTGGGCTAGCAAAGGCCCACGTGTTCTAGTTAAACTCAATTTCTTTCCTTCTGAACATTTATCTTGATTCATAATTATATATTCAATGCTGTGATTGCCTAAAGCTCATCTCTTTCCCTGAGCTCTAACCTCCATAAGGACAGAGACCAGGTCTGCTCTTGCTCAGGGTGGTACCTTCCTAGAGCCTAGCACAATGCCTGATACCTTGTGAACATGTGGTAGGCATCTGTAGAACAAATAGGCACAGGAACAAATAAACTGAGATTCAGGCAGAAAGCCCGCCTGGAAGTTTTTCCAGCAATAGATTAGAACAACCAAGAATCTGCACGCTGTGCCCAGTCAGGCCGTACCACACACCTGCCACACACCAAGGCTCCATAAGCTTTCAACTGACCTACTTAACACAGCTGAAAAGCGGCTACAACAAAGGTGTCTGCACTATGACACGCTACGACAAAGGGCTGCCTCTTCAGCCCTGTTTGGTTTGGGACTTTAAGCTAGCTTCTTTGGAGGCCCAGTTTTCCCTCCGTAACATGGACTAAAACAGGCACAAGGGGGGCTGTGATGAGGATGAAAGCAGATGCCAAAGTAGCTTTAAGTTTTGTTTCTGCCATAGTGCCAAGGATTAAAATGATTACATAGGCATGTATCTCCATCAGTGTTTCTTAAACATTAGCAATCTGACTCAATTAACTTCGAACAGTTTACCACAGGCAGAAGGCAGCCATTCCCAGACAGAAGTGCCCATGGGAGTTAAGATATAACCTGCATTGAAAGAGGACACTACTTTGGGCATAGTAAGCCAGAAAGCGCTTCTTAAATGACCCCTACTTTTAGTCCTTCCATTCTTGTCCAGTGGATACCCAGCCTCTAACTCCCAAAATAATCTAAGTAAGGAACGGACCAAACACAACTATCTCTGGGATTTACTTCTTATTTTTCCTTTTTCCCATGGGCCAGTGGCTTTCTGCTAAAAGATGACTCATACCAGACCACTCTATTTGCCCTGCACAACTCCAGGGGGCGCTATTTGCATAGGTGAAAATATGAATGGAGCACCCTGCAGATGTGTGAGATGATGAACCTACGGAACTTCCAAAGGCTGCTTCCTCCCTTGCCAAATCCCTACCAGCTTTACACACTAGAGGGAAACAGACAATTTCCCTCTGGCCAGAAAGAGTGTGGATCAGGCTGCTGGCCAGATTGGATCAGGTTCTCCTGTGCAGTTCCCTGCTGGCTCTCTCGCAGCACACTAATGCTGGAAGAGCTCTCAGGCTGCATCCCCACAACTCCTCCTGGGCAAAGGATGGCAGCAGGCAGGAGCAAGTCACCAGGATCACAGAGACCCTGCAGGTGAAGGCAGGGTGGGGGAGTGCTCCAGGACCCACAACACTGGCCATGGAGCATGAGTAGCTATCTCCTCATCAATGTTTCCATGCTGAAGCAGATAAACGTTGCCCTGCAGTTATTGGATCTTAAATAAGCACTCTAATAAGGCGGAGGTTAACACCTAGTAGCCAGAAGGGCAAGTTCAACATGGAACTATCATTCATTTCGCCAGCAGCATTGTCTTAAAAATCTGGAATAAGGTGCCAGTATTTATAAATCACACTTCTAACGTCACTCGTTGCACTGGACACACTTCCCACGTGGTACTGGAAACGCCTTCGGGTAGGGCATGCTCTCCAGTTTGCCAGATCCCCTCCCACTGGAGGGGTTTCTCAGCCCCGCTCACTCCAACACTCACTTGTCTTCTTTCTGGTCCCTGGTGAGCATTCAAATTAGTCTGACCTTGCTCCTAAGAGCTCAGAACTTGGAGTAAATGTCAGGAATGACAAGAACGCAGAATTGGACTCGCCCTAAAGAGCTTCTGCTGGAGTTAGTCCCTCTGGTGTGGCTTGTACCCTGGCGGTGCACGAGCTCTGGCTGCAAAAACCTCTTTAGCAGGAAGCGTGCAGAGGGGATGTGAATCCCCAGATGGTGAGTGGACAGCAACTAGCTACATGCCGAGTGTCTCAGAGCCTGTGATCCTGGCCGGGTTCCTCAACTCCCACCATCCTCCCAAGCTCCCTTATTTGTTGGGCAGGAAGCATCTGGTTCTCTAATTCCTGGTGGGCCTCATTAGTCAAAGTGTTAGGAAACCTCTGTGAGCTGGACTGGGCAGACACAATCCCAACCTCCCTGGTTTCTAGAGAGTAGGACAGGATTTCCCCTGCCTCATCCCCAAGCAGCTCTAGATGCTGCTGCGCATTCGTTTCCTGCCACCTGCTGGTTAGACTAGGAATACCAAGCCTTTGTTCAGTCCTAGCTAGAGACTTTCCTCCTGGCTACAAAATGAAATTGGTAAGTCATTTAACTGGACAGGACCTCCAATTCACACCCCTTCCATGCCCATGTATAGCAAATGAGGCAGAGAATAATTCGCCCAAAATTATTTTGTTGGCTCTAGAGCTTCAGTTGTCTTTAACTTAATTTGAAACAATTGGCGTACATTTTTTTAAAAAGTCAAAATTGGTGAGTTTTGGGGCAGCTCTTTTAATATTGAAGATGGAAGGAGATACACAATATTTTCAACATATTATGCTTTATCATTTCAAGAAAGGTAAAAAATGCAACTGAAACACAAAAACAATCTGCGTAGTGTATGGAGAAGGTGCTGTAACTGACTGAACGTGTCAAAAGTGGTTTGCTGTGTTTCTTGGGACTATTGACATTTGGCCAAGTGATCCTTTGCTGTGGGGCTGTCTTATGCATTGGAAGATGTTTAGCAGGACCCCTGGCCTCTTCCCACTGGAAGCCAGTAGCGGGAGATAGACAGCATACTCAGCATACCCGAATCAACCATTATTGGTGCAAATGAAAAATGTGTCTTCTATGTTATGGAAAAAACATAATGGACTTTTTGGCGAACCCAAAAACACAGAGTTAATCTGGTGCTTCCTCCTACACAACTAGAGCTCGGTGAAAACATTTCAAACACCGAGTCCTACAGCAAGGGCAGATCATTAATGACAAGCAATAGTCAAGCCCAGCTGGCTGCCCTGATCTTTCCAATTTCTCCTGTTCTGAGCTTATGGTGATCGTAGCCTATTCATGTCCGTTTATTGTTGAGGGGTCAAGGAATGTGACCGACTTCACCTCTGTGTTCACGGGGCCTACAGTCTAAGGTGGGAGGCAGACACTGATGAAGGGATACAGTGTGTTAAGAGCTTTAAGGGAGGGTAGCTGCACAAGGACCTTATGGAGCACATGGCAGGGCACCTCAAGCTCAGAGAAGGCTTCTGAGTAAGAATTAGTTCAGTGAAAGAGGAGTGGGAAGCGGGGCTGGAGTTAAGAGTATGCGCCAGCCCTGGCTGGTGTGGCTCCGTGAATAAGGCACTGGCCTGCAAATCCAAGGGTTGCTGGTTCAATTCCCAGTCAAGGCACATAGCCAGGTCTCCAGCCAGGTCCCCAGCTGGAGGCAGGTGAAAGACAACCAATACATGGATGCTTCTCTCCCTCTCTTCCTCCCTCTCTGCCCTTCTCTCTAAAAATAATGAATAAAATCTTAAAAAAAAAAAAAAAAAAAAGTACGCTCCAGGCAGGGGACAACTTGAACAGAGGCCCAGAGTGAAAGAGAAGTTGAATGGTACTTTCAACTACACGGAAATCTGTTAGGCGAACTGGTGCACAGGATGTTAGAGAGGCAATGGCACCAGATGAGACTGGAGAGATACCCAGGGTCCAGGTTATCTAAGGCCTTGTCTACCACGGAAGGCTTTTAACTATCCTGAAGTCAGTGTTAGCTTATTTAAAATTTCTAGGCAAAAGATGCCCAGTAAGATCTGTGTTACAACGGACCCAGAGGGTGGATGTGAAGGCAGCCTGGAGGCAGTAGGAAGACTACTGCCTGATGGTGGCCCAAAAGTGGGTGGCAAGAGTCAAGGTGGAGAGGTGGTTCTGTGGCTCCTGCACGTGTGGCTGGCTGTCGGCCCTGGCTGTGTGGGACAGGCAGGGGACAGGGCTGCCGTTCTGCAGGCTCCCGCCAGCTAAAGGGCGGCGAGAGCTGACAAAACTTCCCCAGAGCCACACAAGGAACACAAAGCTGGACAGGATGAGAGCAGACAACAGGGCCTCCAGGATTCTGGTCAGGGTGAGGCCAGCACAGGCAGGAAAGAGAGAACTAGAAGGATAAGGGCAGTGGGGATGTCAGTAATGAGCATGAGGCAGCGCAGGGTGGGCGCAGGGATGATTCAGGAAGTGCAGCACTGGCAGGTGAGCGAAGCACATGGCCGGGGGCGGGGCGGGGGGGGGGGGTGAGAGAAACCTGTCAAGGTAAGTTGCGGCCAAATGATAAAGGGCCTTGAAAGATGATTTGACACAAGTCCAGAGGTCTGAGGTCAGAGCCACGGGGGATATGGGAACATGGAGACAGAAAGAAGCTGTGGCTCCCTCCTCAACCATTCACCCCCTCCCCCAACCCACACACAACGGCATTAACTGCGGCAGAGGGCGGGGGCGGAGGGCAAGGAGGCAACAGAAGCAAAGCAGGGGATCTCTCCAAATTGTCCTCTGGATTTCTAATGAAGCAGCATTCAGAGTATGTGCTCATCTATTAGCTGCGATGGGCAAAGGAACCTTCTGAGATAGTGGGATGGTTGTTACCCCCACTTACACATAACAAGGAAATAAACTAAACCCTGAGACTCACAGGAGACTTGCCTAAGGTCACGAGGTGGCACTTGAAGACAGGCCTTGCGCACCACGTTTCTATCCCCTGGTCTGCATCTGTTTGGGCACGCGAGCGGCGCCCCTCTATAAGGCAAACCTCCCCAGCCAGCCGAAGGTCTTCGGAAACCTGGACGGGTGCGGGGAGGCAGGGAGAACCAGAGGGGCATGGCCTGGCCCCCAGAGGAGTGCCTTGCAGGGAGGGTGCCCAGCCCCTGTCTTATTTTAAGTAGAGCCCCATGCTGAATCTGTTCCAGGAGGATGAGGCCGGGGAGGGCCGCTTCAACTTCTCTGCCTATGGGATGGGCCCGGCTTGTCTGCAGGCCAAGGACGGCATCTCGGTCAAGGGTGCCAACAACAACAACACCACCAACCCCGCTCCGGCACCATCCAAGTCCCCGGAGGAGATGCGGAAACTCTTCATCCAGAGGGCCAAGAAGATCGACAAGATATCCCGCATCGGCTTCCCCATGGCCTTCCTCATCTTCAACATGTTCTACTGGATCATCTACAAGATTGTCCGCAGGGAGGATGTCCACAACCAGTGACGGGTCTGGAGGGGGGTGGCTGGGGGAGGGTGGGCGGAGTGGGAAAAGCACAGGAACCTGGGGGCAGAGAAAGAGGGGGCGGCGAGGGAGGGGCACACACGCACAACTCTCTTTCTCTGCAATCTGTGCGACAGCAAAAGGCAGGGATGCACGAGTCTTAGAATGTGGCACTAACCATCTAAGCATGGGTGAGTGAGTCGGGGTGTCTGAGGGCTGGGAGGAAGGGAAGGGTGGGGCAGGAGTCGAGGGAGAAGAGGTTTCGAACCGTGGGCTGTGCAGTTTTCCTGGTTGGAAGGAGAGTGCAGTCTGCTCCAAAGCAGCAGGAAAGCGATGTAATATATGACATATATTCATGCTTAATATTAATGCAAAACCACGAGAACAAACGATTGTTCTTAACCTATCAGCCTAGTAACTGCTTAAGATTTTAAAGTCACAGAAGTGATGGGCCATTTCCACCCCCCCGCGTGGAGACAGTCACAAATCAGCTTGCTCTGGTGTGTGTCCCACAGCGCACCCTTCCCAACGCCATGCCTGCCCTCAGAGCGGCCCAGGGGGGCACATGCCCAAAAGCTATTCCTCCTCGGCTTCAAGAGGGCTGCGGGGCCAGAGCCTGGGAGTGGCGGCCGGGGAGAGTAGGGGAGGGCGTGACTAAAGAGACACGGGACATTTCAGAAGCCCGAGCAGGGAGAGTCAAGATGCGCTCGCCTCAGCCCTCCTGCCCCGAGGCTCGGGGTCCCAGCCGCCCCCCGAGCCCGCTCGCTTCTGTGCAGCACCCACCCCGCCAACCGCCGCCCAGAAATGGCCACCATGGTTTTCTCATTATCTTGCCAATATGCAATCTTTTTTATGGTTAAAAAGTAATAATCTCAAGAAATAATATGCATAGACTGACTGTAAACAGATGCACTTTTTTCAAATGTCTATTTTTTTGGAAAGTCTCCTTGGAAGTGCAAGTGGCTGTGTATATGGGGAGGTGGGGTGAAATGAATTTATATAAAGTGGTCACGCAGAGTGAACTTTTAGGAGGTAAAAGGTTAGTACTGAAGCTGCTCAGCTTAGATAAATACGGGTGGAAAGAAATGGTAATGTGTAGAAAGTCTGTTCATTATATTTTGACATTTCATATACCGCAAATAATGTGGGAAGCTGGGGGGGATGACCCCATTATATTTTTATAAGTATCTTTTTTTTCCTTTTTGGTGCTTTGTTTAGCTTCAACATGTGGCAACTATTGCTCTTTCCGTCTAACTCTCAAGTGCCAGGTCTATCCCAGGGAGGCCAGGGCACCCCAGGAAGGAAAACGAGTGACTAAGAAGTGAGTTATAAGGGGAGGAGGACGTGCTGACGGACCCAGCTGTCCACAGACGGAGGTCTGCGAGGTGGGCTGTCTTCGGTGGCCCGGCCCCAGCACTGGCTCCTTTGGCACTCCCTCTGCTCCAGTCAGTGACCGGGGTCGCACCCCTTAGGTGGACGGTGAGACAGAACTGACGATCAGTTTGTACTGTGGTGTGGGGGTTTCACCTGTGTCTTTAGTGTCCCCAGCTTGAGGAATGACAGAGATAGAAATGGGGAGCCTGGCTCCTCCCTAAAGCACCTTCCCACAGGAAATTTTCTCCCACTCTGTCAGGCACAATAGCCAATGTCTGCAGAGCCCAAGAGGACAGGCCGAGACAAGGATCTAGAGTGACTTGGGTCAAGAAAACACCCTATGCAGCCAAAAAAAGGATCTGGCTTGGGGCTTGAGGATAAAGCTGTTTACACTCAGTCACTTCCCAAGCTCAGTGAGTCACTGCCTTCCCTTCTCCGGGCCTGTGCTGACCAGAAAGCTAAGCTGTGTTCTAGCCCTGGATAGAAGCTGGAATCCTCCTTTCTAAGAAGCGATTACAGATGGAATGGCATGTGCGTAGGGGTCTCTCATCTAAAACCATCCTCTTCCCCACCACAAACACGTATCTAAAGGTGGAAAAGTTACAGAGAGGGACTTAAACTACTACCAGTTCTAGACCAGAATGGCAGTTAGCACTATATTCACTTTGTGTAAAGGAGAAAGAAAACCACAACTCTGAAGGGGCGCACGAGTCCTTGGAGGGACGATGACTCCTTTCACTAGCACTTTATTCACTTTACTTAGAAGAAGAATCTTTTTTTTTTTTTAACGAAAAATTTAAAGAAGCCCTTCTCTCTACTTTCCCCACTGCTGGTCTGCAACCATAAAGTCTGATGTTGAGGAAATTAGGCGGCAAAGGCACCAGGCCTCCCGAGACAGAGCCAATAGTACTAAGACATCCTGCCTCCACACCAACCGCCAAACCTGCAGATTTCAAACGGGGATCCCTGAATCAGGTGGCTGGCATCTCTCCAAGACAGAGATCCCTGGGCCATTTGCCCAGCCTCTGCTGGGTCCCTGAACATCTGTCACCGTATTCAACTTGTGGGCCCCTGGGAGCTGCCAGGTCTGGTTGACAGTATCCAACAGACAGCAGAATCATCTCTTTCAGACACAGAGGGGGAACGGATGTCACTGAAACCTTCCCACAGACTAGTCCAAACTCTATGTATGACCCTCTAGGGAAAACAGCGGCAGTGGATGCATTCACTACAGCAGTGGAATGACTCTGAATTTTAGTCCTGCCTCCAGGATGCTGGGACTAAGCTTTAGCTTCTCTAAATACAGTGGGGACAGCGGTATCGGTGGCCTCTAACCCCCTCCTCGTTCTAACTGTCCTATGCGCTTGAACCAGTCTGTGGGAAGTCACTTGGACTTCCTGAACCTTTCAGGTGGACATGCACGTACACCTATACACCCACATAACTCTTATTGCCTTTCTTCTTTGGAAAATTTGCAGATTCGTTTTTTTCCTCTTGCTCTGTTTTACCAAAGAGGACCAGCAGTGAGGAAACACATCAATCATTAGGAAATCAAGCTCCCATCGTGAATTAGGAGTGGCGCATGCTCAGGAAGACATTATCATTACGTATAATGTCAAGGATTTCGCAATAAATCACATGGTCTGCATCATTATAGAAAGCTATGCTAGATTATTTAGGCCAAGTAATTGTTAGGTGGCTCCAACAATTAGGCACTGCTTTCTTAACTTCCTGTTTAGTTTGAGCACAAAGGATACCACCACGTCTTAGGAATGCGCATGCCAAGTGCTACTGTGGCGGGTCAGGGGGGCTGATTCAGACGGAATAAGTGGTTTACTGCAGAGACTAATATTTATGCATGGAGGGAATTTATACTGGCATGGAGGAGATGGTGATCTCCCCGCCTTCCAAACTGCAGCTTTTCCTAGGAGCCAAATTTAGGAGACAGTAATTAAGCAGGCAGATAATACCCCTAACTTCCCACCTACTAGGTTATAATGAATCCCATTTGTTTCAAGAGCAGCCAAAATAAATGGCTCAGCTCTGCCACCCTCTGGTCCTTTCAAACATTCAAAAGCCCACTCTTAGCTACGGCTCTAGAGAGTGACCAAGGACATCTGTGAGTAGAAACTGAGCACAAATGCACGCATGAGCGGTATCTTGAACGTGACTCATAACTCTTGTTCGAGTCTAGAAAGGCAAAGGGCCATTTGATCCGAAGCATTTCATCTTCTAAGCTGTCAGTAAATAAGGAATGTATCCCTCTAAGAGGCTCACCAATATTTTTCACAGGCTATTTGTTTTTTCACACTGGGGAGAAAATAAGACAGGAGAGGGCTCCTTTCCTTCCAAGTACCCACTTTGACCAGCATCACTAGTTGAAGGGATGGTTTTGCAAGGCGCTGTGGGACTGCAGAGTGGACGAGCGCACGGCTAGGCCGGCACCATCACTAAGTCGGTCTGCTGAGAAAATCAGATTCCCCAGTTAAGTGCAACACACTGAAACTGAAGGGAGTCCAGTCGTCAGGTGTCTGAAGGGACTGCCTCCTTGGCAGAAAAAGCTGGCAAGCACAGGGCTTGGTAGCGGTCCGATCTATCAGCCTCAGGGCTGGGGTCAAAACCTGGGACTTGCAGCGGTTCCCCAGCCCGGCTGGAAGCCCAGGGCGGACACGATGAGCCTCACCCTGGAAGCTCTCTGAGATGCTTGATGAGCACCTTCTGCACCTTCTACCCACGCTGTCCACCAGCTCTGGAGAGGCGGGCAGGAGCGGGTCTTCCCCGCAGGCCGTGTGTCTCAGGGTAAGGGGAAAACTTGCACTAGGAGGGGCTGGTCCGGTCTGTCAAGAAAAGTTCATGGATCTGTACCCCTGATACAAAGCATTTTTAATCCACGAACCAACCAGACCAAAGATGTCCTAAACAGGCAAACAGGAAACATGTTCTTAAAATGCAATTTAGGCATTTTTTCCTCTCCACTAAGCCGCTTCCCTCAGAAATTTGAAATAAGGACCCTCCAATTTTCCTGCCACTCTATGAAGCCAAAAACAGGAGCCTCTCCTGCCCAAAGGAGGGGATGAAGGCAACAGGCCTTGTTTTGATGGAAGGGACTTGCTTTTAATCCCTGGTATCAGTGCGAGGAAGAGCATATGTTAAAGGCTTTGTTCTCTCAGTTCCCTGAAATCCCTATGGCTATAAAGAACTTTCAAAACTCCTGAAATACTGCTCACCCCACCCCAGCCCAGTATTAAAAGAATAAAAGCAAGAACTGCCCAGGTGAAGATCTCAGGGCACCTGGAGCACCGGGGGCCCTGCAAACATCTCTCCCGGCCTCTGCATCTGGAGTCTGAAGGGCCCAGGCTAGGTGATATTTCTATCCATTTTTCACCCTGTTGCTTCCTTAAGGATTTCTCAAGCTGGAAAGATAGTGGTGGCAGGGGGTAGGTTTGCTCATACGTGGGTGTTATTTCATGCTGTTTTGATGGAGCTGTGTGGTTATTTAAAGCAATAATTAAGGTGCTTTATCATTCTTTGGGACAGCAAAATGAATTCCAAAGTAGAAATTATTGCCCAATAATTTTTAGGATCATTAAGGCTTCTTCAGCCAGTATCCAGACCATTACTTCTTCCTCCTGGGCTCTTCCCCCATCCTCCCACGGCCTTCCTGTTTAATCAGTTTGCATGTCTCATCTTGTGAAACTAAACTCTGCCAGGAAATGCTGGTTTACTGCTGAGGGGGTGGGGGTGGGAGGGGGCAGACGGCCCTGGGAGCTCCTGTCTCATTTCAGGCTGCGACTTCTATTCCTCTTGCCCGTGCATTTGACATTTCACTGCTCTAGAAAATTTCCATTGGCACACTGGGTCGAGAAGTCAGAGTGTAGAGAATGGCAAGCCAAAAATATACCTTTCAAAGAGCCCAGCCATGACAACTGTACTTTACGTAAGGCCAGAGCAGCACCAGCTAACTAGCCTGGGGATGAAAGGCACCACGAGCTGCAGATCCCGGACAGAAGGGGCTCCCACTGCCACGCCTGCCCAGCTTCCCAGTCCCCTGCATTGCCTCGCTTCTCACCTCCTTTCTGCAGATTCCACCATCTTCTTACGCGACCTCAGAAACCCAGTATCCTAACTGAACACACGTGCCTGCAGAGGTGGATAGAGGCCAGTGGGACGTGGGTCCCATTCTGGTGCTTCTCAGGCTCACCTTGGAAACAGGTACACTACCCCACCTTTCTTGGCCTGCTTACTCCCCTGTGAAAAGGGGGTGCTGAAGGGGAATTTTCAGAGCTGGGCTCTGCATACCTGCATGGGCTGAAGAAAAGAAGGCCATGTATCATAAAATGCTTCACCATCTCCCCATTTCAGTGTCAGACTTAGAACCCGAACCAGGCCTGTGGCTGGGCGGGGAGGGAGCGGTTAAGAAAGCTGGGTGCTGGCCCTCAGGCGATTACAATCTTAACTTTCTGCCTGCCAAGGCCATGGTGTTTCCCAGTGCAGATGGACTTGCCTCCAAGTCTAGCTCTCACCTGAGCATCCTCAACATCAGGATACCCCGCTCAGGTGTGTTAGCGTGGATGTCCTATGAAGGCTGCAGCCCCTTTTCTAGGGCAGTTGTTGGCATTCTCTCTGCCAGAGCCTCTGGAAGAATCAAAGAGAACGGAGTCAGAGCAGAGTCCCCAGGGAAAGGACTGCAGTGACTTTCCCTCAGTGACTGTCCCCCAGGGAAAGGACTGCAGTGGGTCCCCCGCACCCTCCCCCTGCCACTGCTCTCACCCCGCCAGTGCCCAACTAACAGAATTGAAGTGTCACAAGAAACTGCCAGCAAGATGTAAGATTTTCCTGTTTTGTCCCTGATAATAATTGAGTTGTGGTACCAGGGAGGAGAAGTGGAACTGCTCCAGACTATGGAGAGGGTCTTTTAAATTCACACTGCTAGCTAGGCTATGCTGATAAAAAGCAAAAATATTACAGCAGGTGTGGCTGGAGCTGGACCAGCTCCCTACACCCCCTGACCCCCATAAACAAAACCTCACCCTGGCAACGATGCTCCTGAGACTGCTTCCACAGTCCTGTAGCTCCAACAAACACTCTTTATAATCAGACAGCACTGCTCCTGTCCTTCCCCACAGGGGCGTATTATGCGTATATCAATGGAAGCGCTTCCAAACGTGTCTAGGGTGATGGGACAAATGTTCTTCGCTCTCCCTTCATCTGGCCCTGGAATTAATGAGAATATTGCAGGCTGAAGCTTTTTTTCTTATTCCCATAGTTAAAAATCAAGGCTTAAAATACTGTAAAAATTTTATATTTCCTGTAATCATATGGAAGCCATATTGCAAAGCAACGTTTTCTACCATCACCATGTAACTGGCTACTCCTTCTTTGCCCCTGAATAAAACTGAAAGGATACTTAAAAAGACCTCCAGGATGGAGAGATGTTCAATGAAATAAATAGTGACATGGTAACTGCATATTCTAGGTCATTAACAGAGGGGTCACTGCAACATTCTTCCATATTTCCCCCTCTGTTTTCTCTGAGCCTTAATTTTTCTATCTGTAAAATAGGAGTATTGAATTGGGCGAGCTGGAATGGTTTTCCTAGCTGTTAAGTTTCTTTTTTAAGGTCACTTTTCTGTTGCCTTTCAATTAGAGGAGAAAATAGGAAGCTGTCCCACGGACTCTCAGGTGGCCCTGTTCTACATCTCACCCTATCATCTTCCTTCTTCTATCCCAGGTCGTCCTGGCACAGGGCAGAGGGCCCTGGCTTACCTTGGGGGAGCAACTACCAAAAAAAGCATATTGTCCTGAGCAAGACCATCGCCTTTCATTATGTATTTGGGGACAATAATCCACATCACCAGTCCAATGTCTAGATAGAATGACATAATGAATGTTAACACAGCCCCCAACCCTTCCCCCCACCGAACCAAAGTATTCTCTCTGAAATGCTAATCACTTCTTCCTGTTCACCAGAAGAGGTCATCAAAGAGCTTGCTTTCAGAATTGAGACAGGCTCCTGAAGGGTCTAATCCACCTGCCCTTCAGAGCAGCTGCAGTGACATCTTAGAACACGCTCAAGGACTCTCTCACTGCTGAGGGACTCCACACTGGCCCCTGAGCACTGGAGAGCCCTCAGTTCTGGTCCTGACCACATTGATCAAGCACCTACATCCCTTTTGCCCGCATACGTGAGCACCAGCTGAATAGAAGACACCATATTAAGCTCTGCAAATAGTTGTTACTCACATGTGAACCAGTAGTGAATTGTGAATAAATCTCGACTATCACAATACTGCTACTTGACACCTACTGTATGTCGGTGTCTTAAAATGAAGTATTTTAATTCCCCCAGTGATTCTGATCTTATTTCTTATTTTTCAATTGTGGGCCCTTAAGGCTTGGAAAATTTCTTTTACCAGCTCAAGTTTGGACACCATTCTATAAGCACTGGGGAGCTGGGATTTGGAAAGAGGCATGATGGTTTATCTCCCCCACTTAATCTGCTTTTGACCTTCAACAAATTAAGTCACCCACCTCTAAAGCGCTCATCTCCCAAATTGTTGAACATAAAAATAAGCAATTGATGCTGTCATTACAAAGCAGTATACATGACATATTAGTTTTTAGCTTAAATGAACCTTGTGACTTAAAAAAAAGAAAAAAATATGGAGCCATTGGCCTGGGTACATCCCAGAATCTGTTAAATACCAAGGAATAATTTCTCTTACTAGACTGGAAATCAAACACCTTCTTGATCAAAAACCAAGCAAAACAATCTTTGGTCTTCATCTTCTGAGAACTTGGGTCATATACATAAATCTATCCACCCAACCTTATAACGTTGAGAAGCTACTAACGCAATCTCTGGTGCCTGAAGGATTTAGAGTTGATGTGGGGCAATGTTCTAGCTACAGAATCGTGAGAGTAGACGGAGAAAGCAGCAAGGCTGGGCAGGAATCCAGAACTCCATTCACAGTCCTGCGTTAGGAGACCATGAAGTGCCTGGAACGGCTTGAATTTGGCCAGACTCAAGAGTAAGGGCTAGGCCCTTTCTGGAAGTCTTTCCTAGGTCTGAAATCCTTCTCAAGTAGTCACTCATGAAGACTAAGAACCTAATTTCAAACAATGCAAGGCACAGGAACCAAAGATAGGCGCTGTTCCTAACTACAGAACTTAAATTTAGTGAAGGGAGCTGTGGCATGGATATGAATTCAGACAAGAGACAGAATTCAGAGGTGAGAACGTGTGTCTCACAGAACCCAAGAACTCTTGGGAGGACAGGACACTTGAGCTCCGACTCAACGAAAGGTAACTCTCTGAGGCAGTTTACTACCTGGGTTTCTGTAATCAGTCTCACCCATCTGTCAAAGGGTCAAATACAAGTTAACTGCTTCCCCGCAGTGGGCAGGTAAAGAAGCACCTCCTCAGGGGACACCCCTGCAATAAGAGCATTGTAAGTGACGGCACAACCCAAGTCCCAGCAGAGGAAGGGCTTCCAAGGACTCTTGGCCCCCATCCACACTCTGGAAATGAAGTGGGAAAATGGGTTACAGGGAAACATACGGACATACCCCAAAAATTAAGCAGAATCTGCTGCTTGTCTCCCAGACCTTTTGTTCCTGACATAACAAGCCCCCAGGTAACTTGATGGGCACCAGCTAAGCCAGGCCTGTCCATGGGAGGAGGCCTCTGCTTCCTGCAGCTATGGCCTCACCCGCATCTCGCCACCTGCCCCCAGAACTTGGGCGTAACAGAGCCAGGAGCTACCACAGTGACGTCAGAGTGACTCAGCCACTGCTCTGAGGGCCAGGCCATCCTGCACAGCTCAGGATGCTGGGGAGATCAGAGGCACTCTGAGCGGACTGTAGTGACCTCAACTCAGGGTCAGTGGGTCTCCAGGTAACTGCTCCGTAGCTGCCTATTTTTCAACTCAGGTGGAAGAAGCAGCTCAGCCTTTCGGGGTTCCAGTTGGAAGTGGAAGCTCAGGGAGGTGGTCTCAATAGTTAGTGTCACCGCCAGGACTATATACATATATCCTATCAAATATATATTTTATATCTATATTAACCCTCCTATGCCTGCCTGTCGGCCATCCACCTACTTATTAAGCCAAATGTGGCAAGACAGTGTGCTGTAACAACAGAATAAAACATGACCTCAGCCGGTGGAAATACCCAATACTGAAGAATGAGGAATGCAGGAAATATGTGAGAAAGGAGGGTGCCATGAAGTGGGCAGAAAATAAATCATAGGGTATTTCGAGGGATGAAGGCCATCGGAGATGTATGCCATCCCTCAAAGATCGTAGGTTTTGACAGATGGGCAAAGAGTGTTCCAGCCAAGGGAACATGAGTAAAAACTTGGAGGTAAAAAAACAGGGGCACGTACGGTGATGATCCATTTGGTTCAAGGCAGACAGACTTAAGAGGACATCACAACCACCTTAAAAGCAGAGTAAGGAGCACGGCAGTTCTCCAACAGACCACAGGTTATTCCTTCGTGGCCAGAGCAGTTCCCTGT
This sequence comes from Noctilio leporinus, assembly GCA_004026585.1. Lineage (NCBI taxonomy): Eukaryota > Metazoa > Chordata > Mammalia > Chiroptera > Noctilionidae > Noctilio > Noctilio leporinus. Next base: position 28,164 of record PVIW01001450.1, on the reverse strand, counting down.
GCTTTAGGGGGGAGGGAGGGAGGTGACAACTTACCTTTGCCTTCATCTTAGGAGCAGATACAGTACCCACTAGAAATTCACATCTTCAAGGGCATCAGTTCAACCCAGCACATACTAAGTATTTAGGTTGTGCTAGGCAAGCACTGGAAAGGAGATGACAGACGTAGGATCAAGTTGTGACTCCACATTGATGCTGCTAATCTACAGTGATTCTGGGAAACTTCCAGAGCTTTGTATTTTTTCAAACAGTATGCCCATCCTTGGTACAAGGCAGGTATTCTTAAAGGAGAGCTTGTGGTGCCAATACTATTACCTTGTATTAGTTCAGAACTGATTTACTACACAGAACTGACCGGAAAGAAAAGTACAGCCTAGCATATCCTTTTAATTTCCAGCTGCTTCATAATTTCATGCTTTAATGAAATCATGTCCAAAGGAAAAAAGCTATGAAGAGTAAACAAGCCAAATTTTTTTAAAAGACAAAACGTGACTGGTCTTTAATCATTAATAGTTACTTTCAGAAAATTGCCTTTCTTGGGTAAACTCTTTAGAAAAACATAAATGTGGGGAAAGAGATCAGCATTACCTACCCTAGTAAATAATTGGCCCAAATATTTTTTTAAAGTGGTGCTTACATATCAAGTAGTTTGTTAAACTGAATTTTTTTCCACATTAGATATTTCTACCTCATTCAAAGGTATACATACCATGCTCTCAGTATGCCACTTAGCCTGAATATAGGAAGAAACTAAGAAATTGATGTTCCTATAATGCATTTCAGAGCATTAAATTTAAATTTATACCATGAAAATAACTCATACAATTTCATAGTTTAATGGTTAGATTTTCCAATACTTAATCCTTATTACAGTATTTTCAGCACAAATAATGCTTAAATGATTGAATTAAATCTTGAAGGGGAGCACCTTGCTACTTAGCCTACTGGATGTAGATGAAATGCCTACCCAGTGTGATTCTTGTGCACATTAGACAATAGTGCAGTGGTCTCAAAAAGAAATAAACCAAAACACCAAGAACACTAAAAAGCCAAATTCTACTTCCCGGATGAAACACACCAGGGACCGCAGCCACCTCCAAGTTTGAAAAACTGAGCAGAATACACGTCTTTAACCTCTGCAATTAGACTTGAAAAATGTACCAAGACAAAACCTGTGATACTTTGAAGCCCTCTAGGTAAGGTTGCCAAAGCGTGCCCCTGTCTCATCGTCCGGATTTCATTGTCACAATAGACCTAAAGGCTAAATTCCTTCTCTAGAACTGATGAGAATTACTTCAGTGTAACTAGCGTTCTTTGGGCACAACGGGCGGTGCCTGACTGGGAAAAAACTGCTGCTCAACTTCCAAGTGTTGAAACATACTCAAGTGGTTCCAAATCACAAATGATTTGGTCCTCTCCCCCAGGAAGGCCATCTCCAGAGACCTCATTCTCACACTGGACTGACTGACCCAGGAGCCCATGGGAAGAGGCCAAATTATCGCGCAGCTGTTGTTGCGAACACACTGGAGCCATACTTGGACTGGCCCACAAAGAACTGGGGCCAGACAGAGCTGCTGGCGCTAACCAATTCACAGCTAAGACAACGTTAATGAAAGAAGTTATTAGACAGATTTAAAACATTACAAAGCTAAAACATCACCAAAGGTTCAGTCACTTGCGGGGGAAGGAGCTTTTATGTATACGATTTGTCATAAACTTAGTCACTTTTCAATTTTATTTTGACCCAAGATGATTCACTAAGGCCAGTTTCTACCAACAAGAACCAGTGTCCAATCTCCAGCCGCACCTGGTGCTGAGCAGATGACTTGCAGAGCCGGCAACCACCTCCCAAGGACGCACCCGTCATGTTTTCCCCATTTCACTCGTTTAGATCTGTGCACAAAAGACCCACCCTTTGTCTTACGAGTTCCCTGATTTGATGTGTAGCCAGAACAGTAAATCCCATGTTCTGCTTCTTCTGCAAGTGACTTCCCATTTTCTTTTCTTCCACCAAAGTAGCTGCCAACATAAATGTGTCATGACACACAGCAGGGTCCAAGTTCAATACTAACTTTCATCAGCTCCAAGGGATGCTGCCTGAAACTTCACACTTTGCTTCATTACACTGGAACTATTCAAAAAGTTACTTTTTAAGCCCAAAGAACAAAGGAAGGGTACTGTGTAACTCTTCAGGTCACAATGCCAGCACTGGCTGTGGAGACTAGCACAGGTAAGACCATGAGAAGTTAAAATCCCATGATTTCCGCACTTTAGGGAAATGTAAAATATATGCTGTGCTGGGGAGTGTGAATTAGTGAAGCTACAAGTGTGCTTGATCATCTGTAACAGAACAGGTACACCATTCATACTTCCACGTTTGAGACCACAAAAGTCACAAACCCACAGAGCAGTAACTGACAGGCAGCCAAAGTAGAAGAGTTGGAATTAGCCTGGGGAAATTTTCAACAATTGGCCTGGAAAACTGGGTCTGAATTACTCACAAAGCTCCTCATCCTTTCCCAGAAGGAAATGTGACAGTGTGTCTTTTATACGGAAATTTCTTTGTATATATGTATAAACTTGGTATGGCCTTAATGCTGCAGTGAAGGATTTGTTTGGCTACCACCTTAAGCAGCGTGTTAAGCAATCGCTTCCTTAATGTAACATTTTTACTTCTTACAGGACTCTTAACCTTGATCAAACAATTCCCTTTTGCCTCTTACTGTTCCCTTTTTTGCATGTAGTCATAAAAGTTATGGCAGTTATTTTTTGGCTTGTAAAAAAACAAAAACAAAAAAACAAACAAAAAAAAAAACCTCTGTTTCTGCAGTTTGAAGATGGAATGTAAAATTTCTGTGATACATGTATATAAAAATATATTTATTGAACCATCCACATACACATATCCATGCTGATTCCAATGAAAAAATATTAAAGTTTTCTGTAATTTTCTCTGTGGTTAATTCATAGTTGTTTTTCAACCAACTTTGTATGTAGGAGGAGAACTTTTGATGTTTTACAATTACCCAAAAAAGACACCTACATATAACCTGGAAACATAATTTCACTTAAGACAAAGCTTTATGTTATTCATTCAAGAATATTTATTGATATGTGCGCTATGGGGGATACAAAGATGACTCTGACACAGACCCTGCCCGTAGGAGCTTACAGTCTAGGAGGGAGAGAGCACACACACATGGGCTACACGGTCAGAGCTATGTTTCAGTAAGATGGATCTAGTACTAGGAATAAAGTAGGCAGGGGTAAGAAGAGGTCCAGGAAGCTGAGTGGCCACTGAAATGATCCAGGTGAGGGGGAGAGAGGTGTGGAAGAGGCTGAGGTAGAACTGACAGGACTTAGCTGGACACCGGATGCAGGCAGGAAGACAGAGGGTCAGACAGCTTAGGCTGGGGCATGGGTGACAACATGAACTGGAAGAACAATGGAGCAGGTTTGTGAAAAGAAATAAAAATTGGCACATAAAATTCCTCTGCATAGAAACAAAGTGCCTAGGATAGATATCCTGGGCACAGTAAAAAAGAAATGATTCATTACTCAGACCAGAGATGAGAGTACATCAAAATGACCAGTGACTTCCTCCCTGCTCTGTCCACCCCTCAGAATTTCCCCACACCTCCCTCCACTACGAAACGCCATAGTGCCTAAAACGTACTCAAGTAATCCCATCTCAGCACTGCCTCCCTTGTGGAAATGAAAACAGACCTACGCCAACTCATGTTCATGTGGCTGCTCGAGCCATCACTGAAGGACTGTCCATCACTGCACCTCCTGGTGGCGATCCGGGTCACTCCCTTAGCCCCGTCCTCTCGGAGCTTCTGTGCCAACAGCGCAGTGAGACAGATGCAGGCCATGCTAACTCTAGGCTGAAGTTTTTAGCTAGAAGAAAGATATCATGCGCTCTAGGAACACACATTTTCTTAAAAATGAAGATTGGGTCAGACTCTCAAACAGGAAGGACAACGTGGAAAGGAAGAAGAGGAAGACAAATTTGTTCCTCACTTCAGACTCTGGTCAGATCAACCACCACAGAGAGGTTCCCCGCTCCTGTTGTAAATCTCTTCTCTCTTAGGGAAAAAATTAGTTATTGAACCGGGTCTCCAAACAAATGACTTCAACGGCAAGGAATCTGTACAGGGGGAAAGCAGATGCAAGTCTACCTCCAGGGAAGAGAGAGGCACTTGAAGCCACAGAGTCGGCAATGCCTGCTTATCAGAGGGACCAGAGCCCGTGCGCAAGGGCGGGACCATCACTTCCAGGACAGATGGGAGAAATCACTGGGAAGGACGTCAGGACCCTGATCCTATATGGCTCTGCCAGGCACCGAACAGGGTACATGCCTAAGACCAGATTGCTGCCCCTTAGGAGCTTACAGTTATAACAATACAAGGTGGAAAAATGCACCACAATGTACAGAATGTAAAATGCTGACAGATTAAGGAGAAAATTACAGCTGAGTTTCAGCTATTAACACATTAGGATACCCAATAGCTTTCTGACAGCTAGTAGTAAACCCATCCCTGAGGGGGAGCACATGTTCATGTCCCTAGATAGCAGGCCCTGGTAGAAGCGGGCACCAAGTTCGAAGAAAGAAAGAGGAAACTTAGGTGCGACAACTGAGCTAGGCAGAAGCAACTGGGTGAGCGGGTAAAATGCGGCTCCCTCCCTTCTCCCACCCCCTAACCTTGACCAGCTTTGGCTTCCTGGAGTGAACCCAGGGCAGACTAGGAATCACTGAAGGCGCCTCAGGCTGCTTCTACAAGGCAGTTTCTAACCCTGCACTAACAATTCTCTGAGTCACCTACATCATTTGAAAAATGAAGGGTTTGTACAAATCATTTTAGTCCTTTCCAGCACTTTCTAGGATTCAAAGAATTACAGGAGCCTCCTGCCTCTTGTGGTAATAATCAGAATGATAATTAAGGACTCTATTGCTTCTCACTTAAAATTGATTTTTTTCCACCTAAATCACAAATGATTCCTATACCATCAGCTAAATTCCATCCCACCCCACTTTTTCAAAAATTCTCACTTCTACATAGCTATATGAATTTACTTTTAACAAGATATGCTCTACATAATCTACTCAAGTGTGCACTGAATCATTAAAGAAAGAAGTCCTTTTCCCTACTTCCTTATACCAGCTTCTTGGTATGTCTTCACTTAAAAGGATCAAATCATCATATATATTGTAAAAACATTTAAGAATGTAAACCAAATCCAAAATTGAATAGGTGACATCAAAGCCTGGAGGGGGAAAAGGTTCAGCAACCAAATTGTTAATTTTAACAACAGTCAAAATTGCCTATATCCAATTAAATGAGTTATGACTGTCCCTATAATTACTACCAAAAGTATAAGCAAACTTCCTATAAGTAAGTTTGTGGAAAAAAATATGTGTTAAAGAAATTCAATGGTGAATTCTTGGTACAGATTCCTTAACTTCCTTTTTTGAAGACTTTAAGACACGCTGGGCAGAAGCAAGTCCCTGAGGGGAACACCTGTGCCACTGGCTACATTTCGAAGTACTGAGCACTGCATTTCGGTAGTTGGCCAGGCCACATGTTATGCTAGTAACAGAGGAACTGACCTCTAATACTATTTTCTTCTCACAGGGAACTACTGCAAAAGGGGGGGGAAAAAAAAAAAAAAAAAAAAAAGACTATCAAGTTCAAGTGGAAATTGGAGAAAAGCAAGACTGTTCAAGGTTTTCAAAACAAGTTACATAATCAAAAAGCAAACCACCTTGATTCTAAGCCATACGTTAGCATAAATCAAAACTAAAGCAGGACAGTGGTTTTAGGCCACCTCTAATCAACTCTTCATTCAGGCCATGATGAGAGACTGTTTCATGAAAGCATTAACAAAACAGTCTAATTTCAAAGTTTCACTTAAAAAGAATGTAAATAAAAGTTGCATCTCACATGTGCCACCACTTTTCCTTTAGTCTAGTAAGAGCTCACAAGCCTGCCTATGGTCCCCAGAACTTACATATCCCACTATACAAATACAAATCCCAAAATGTATTACCACCTTACAACCAGAAATCCTTAGATAATTATCTATACCACATGGCCATTACTTGATCAGCAACTTGAATCTACAACCTCACCCCACACAAGACATTGCTAAGTTGCTAAGATATTCCTTAAGGTTTCTAAAACTTTTGTGGAAGACTACCTTAAGTGTCCAATGCCCAGTTTTTCATATATTAGGCAGTTAGCTAGGACCCCATCTTTAAATAAATGAGGTTGCTTCTTTTGCAAGGTTCAAAATGGCTGAACTTAAAAGGTCATTTGTATGCAGTTCCTGCAGATTCTTTTTAAGTAGCACAAAAATAAAGCTTCAATATAAAAGATATCTTTAGATCAGTAGATTTGACAAATGCAACCATTTACAATAAAAGAAACAGGCCATTCCGCATAAAAAATGGTCTACAAATTTAAACCTCAGAAATATCATTTCCATATAGATTCTAACAAATGTTTTCTATAAAGTGCCTCATTTTCCACTAACTCATTAACCTCTACAAGGGTTTTCAAATAAAAGGATGAAGTCTCAGAGGATGGCAATTATAAGCATAAAACACAACTACTATAAACTCACCTGGATTATGCTCTAATAAAAAGGTTATCATCTACATCCAGATTTGAAAATTGTACTAAATGTATTATTAAACCAGGTAAGAAAATAATCAAGAACAAGTCATTATTCTTCGGTTACCAAATAGCTTGCAAATCAAAAAAGGTCCTACTAAAAATAAATAAATCAGTATTTTCTTATATTGCTGCTCTGAAAACCTTGTTAAGAGTGCTTTATAGATGCTAGTCTCTATGCTGTAGTCATTTTATGCTAAGGTACTATTCACCTTAATATGTCATTCAAACGTAAATAGGCAGGCATTTTTGTTCTAGAGAAAAAGCATTCATTTTGGAGGCCAATTGCTCCTTGCTATGTGGATGGCTTGGAGATCTTGTCATGTAACTGCTCTGACACCATTTCTTCTTTATTTATTACTTTGGGGAAAAACAGTACCTAACTCACAGAGTCGTTGTGAAAATTATTTTTCCAACCTAAAACTAAAGTGCAACTCAACTAATGCTGTGGCAGTAACCTATTCAAAGTCAAATAATTATTTTTGGATTATCCAGTTCACTATTTGAGAACAAAGGAATACACGAGTAAAGCCCAACACTTCATCATAAAAGCCAACAAAAGTACATTTTTACATCTCAAGGTGTATTTATTTTCAAAAAGTCTTAAAAGACTACGATGCACATTGAACCAAACTAATCTTACTCAGTAAGATCCGAGGTAAGCAAATCGGTGAAGGACATTTAACTCAGTAGAAAAAAACTATACATTGGGTCACACCTACAGATGAAAATTTGTATTTTAAAAGCTGAAAGGCTGCATGTGATAAGCTGATGCTACCTATAGAAAAATCGTACCCTAAGCTATTTTATTTTCACCTTCTACCTGTGTGAATACATGTATCTCTACGTATCATGTTTATTCCATCAGCAATAATGTAAGCAACAATCTCAGGGTTTTTAATAGTGTTAAGCATGCTGCTAAATCCTATTCACAGAAGTCCAATGCTAATCAAAACTCCACAACCATCCAAATTAATCAGCTGAAATTACTGACGCAAACCTGTTTTCTGGGATTATGTAAAAACTCCCTGCAGCAAGGGTCAAGCAGCACCTAGCACACTGCTGCCTTTCCAAAACATGTTTTACCCCACACAATTAGTACAAATAAAGGAACAGTAAGATTACTTACAGTAGACATTACTATAATTCCTGACAGAGATATCTATTTACTAACACATGTACTTTCACCTGTCTGAGGGTTTATTTCAAAGGACTGAGTCTTCGCCTGCCGCTGCAGCAACGCCCCACCTACCCACCACGCACCATCCGGTAGGACCGCCTGTGTGTTCAGTGCAGCTGCTTCCTTTCCATAGACCGTGTGGCACTGTCGGCCTCCACCCACTCGATGACAGATGCAGTGTCCCCCTCCAACACCCAAGTCCCACACAATTCCACATGTCCTCTAGGATATGACAGCCCAAAATGGGTATACGACATCCAGTAAGTGCCCTTAAACTTCTGAGTAGGAAGAACTCCTGAAATGTATGGTTTAGTATTCCCTTGTGAAAAATGACTTCTATGTTGTCCATAATTCATGACCTTACAATTACCGCCACAAAACCTCAGGCTAAGGTTTTTGTTTTCCACCACAAGCTTAATATAAGCTACAGAAGTACAAGCTCAATTCCTTTTCGTTATCACTGGCCTGGGTCAAATTAAGTGGTTACCAAATAACTATTTAAACTGAGCCCCAAAAGAGCCAGGTGACTCAGTTATGAAAGTTTCTTTGTATGAGGGAGATGCTGCCAATTTTCAAACATTTGAGGTACTGAGGACCAACTGATAACATCAGATTACATTTTAGTGCAAGACTACACCCTTCGGCAACCCTAGTTTCCCAGTAACAGAAAAACAAACATTCCTATTCCTACTCATGCTATCCTCAAACAACAGCCCTAAAGATGAACACTGTGAAAAAAATAAATAAGTTAAATTTGACAACCTTGTTGCCCTTCAGTTAGTAGCGACAAGATATCACACAAAGGCTTGCTTCACAAACGTGTAAACAAAACCTTCACCCACCTCACACACAGCACTCAACAACATACTATGTAAAACGAGTATTACTCTGTATCGCCAGATTAAATTTTCTTCAAGAAATATTTTAATAAAAATTGGCCATTTCCAAGGAGCACCCACTGCATGCCCATCAATAAAAGAGAACCATTAACAAAATAGAAAATTTACCATATGGCTATGATTTAAAGGAAAAAGACTAAGAGACTCTCAAGCACATCAGCAAAGTCCAATATTAAAATCACATTCCTTCTTATAGGCTGGTTAGAATTCTGAAGATACGGAAATAAAAAATAAAACTATTTAAGTCAAAAGACCACTATCAAAAGCATCTGTCCTCAAAAGGCATTCCAGTTTGAGACTCAATTTCAGAATAAGGCATAACAAATGAACAGAAGCCACACAAGGTGAAAAGGAGAATTCTACAATTCCCAACATACTCTGCACCTGAAAAAAAAAAAATCCAGACTCTTTTTATTTTTCTTTCAACAATTGCCAAGGCTGGAATCAATGACAAATAGAAGGCACAACAGTTTTGCTCTGGTTTTGTGTTATTCAGATTGTGAGGATGGTTTCGATATTTTGTTTTTACAAATACAAATTAAACATGAAAAAAAATACTTCAAAAAGAACCTAACAATTCAAGAAAAGCTTATCAATTGCATTCTAGACATTTAAAACCTATCTCAATTTAAATTTCAAGTGGATTGTAGAATTGCTTTGTGATATCAAAAGAGAAAAAAGTCATCAACACCTTTTATTCAGTGTTTAACCATACCAGCAAGAAGCAAAATCGTCAATTTTTCCGATGGCAGTTTCTCCACACCAGAAGGTAGTCAAGACTCTCCAAAAAAGAAACAATTTGGGTTTTTCCTGCCTTCAAAATGTTTATCCAATCTTGTGTTTCTCAAAGTCTTTCCAACACGTAGAAAATAAGAAATATCCCAATGAATGAAACATACCAAATGTCAGTAATAAGCAAGACACACCACTTTGGAGAAATGGCTGTTAAAAAAATCCAGTCTATATATGCAAAGTAAAGCAAGGAAATTCAGTCTTTTTTTTCTTCTTTTAAACTCCATTTTTCCTAAAATATCATTCCATAAAATTGGAAGTGATGGACTAAAAGGTGAGGAAAGGGTAAAGGAGGGGAGGGAACACACACCGTAACACAGAAGGTAAAATTGTACAAACTTAAGCAGTTTATAGAGACTGGGGCCACACTGCAAGATACCAAGGGTGGTTGAAGAATTTCCCCATTCTGCAGGAGCGGGGGCTTGTTCTGCTCCGTGAAGGAGGACCAGTGAAGGGCGGTTCACTGCCTTGGAGCAATTCCCCTTCCCACTCCAAATCCTGGTTTCTGCACCATGCCTCCACGGGGAGGGCCTCGCATTCCAGCACCCAGCCCACCTCGAGGGCCTCCGGGTCCCCGCAGGCGGTTATCTCGCCGGTCCCCTTCCCGGGCAGCACGAGTCTTCTTCTCCTCCACATTCAGACGGACTTCACCTCTGAACATGATGGGCTGTAAGAGTCAAGGTGAGAAGACTTACAACCAGTGCTGATGGGCTATCAACTGTCAGAGTTAAAACAAAGCAATTATAAACAGCCAGCAGCTTACAAATCACCTCCATTCTCACAGGTCAGTTTTGGTTTCAAATTCAGGACACATAATGTTCCCAATAACAAACACATGGAAAGGTGTTTAGGTACGTGGGCTATGCAGGCTAGTGCAAACATGTCCGTCTAAACAGCACAGCAACACAAGTAATTCTCATTGTACCTGTTAAATATTCTTGTCCCATCGAATTACATAAATGGAACATAAGAACTGCCACCATCCCTATGGATTGTGAGGCTTAGAATAAAACCCCATCATCACCTGAAAAGATTGTGCCACATGTATTTATGCAAAGTATATAGACATATCAAAAACAGCATTCATTTCATCTAAATATAACTTTCACAAAACGCTACTTGCCTTAATAGAATTTTGAAAAATACTGAAGACAATAAAGAGAACACTATTTTACTGAAAATAAAAAGAAGATATACAATACAACCACACTAAATCACAGGCCTTCTTTCTCGCTCAGTAGAGCTGAAATAAGGAACCAAGGGTTACCCCAGATTCCAATGAATTAAAGGTACACACCTCACAGGCACCCACTGGTTTTCTAATTGAACGATTATTTGAAATAAACATGTAACAGTACTTACTCTGAAGAGGAGGGTTCTATATGCTTCACATTTATTATCCCATTTAATTTTCACAACAGCCTTCTGAGGACTGTTACTACACTTATTTTAGAGACCAGCAACCAAGGGCCCAGGAGGGTAAGGAACCCAGCTCCTGGATCACAGCACAAGTGAGTGGTGAAGAGGGACATAAAGTGAGCCACTCTGACTGGGAAGTGGAAGCTCTACCCAAGCTGATTAACAGCATGGTCATCAGGCTTATATAAAAGGTGCTCTGCTCTCAGGAAAACGACTGAAGCGGCTTCCAGCAGTTCAGTGAGGAGGGAAAAATCAAGGGGCCTTTAACGCTCCCAAAGTACAAAGGAGTGATCTGGAAGTATTCATTTACAACAGTCTGTTCTGAACTCTAATTTATATTTTAAATTCTAATTAAATATACATGTATATATTTACTTAACGCAGCCTAAGTATTTAAAGTAATTTTACATACACACTATACAAATCACACTCTCAGAAGCGCTTTTCCAGGCAATGTTCTAGATACAACAGGAAAAATAAAACCATATTCAAGTTTGAAAGATCAAGGGGAAGGAGGCTGGGACTGAGGATGTTTTACACAGTTACAGAAGACTGAGGAGTTATCACGAGGGTCAAGGCAATCTGAATAAAAAAGCATCACACACACTCACAGCTCCTCTTCTAAGAAAATTGACCTCAAACAATTCTTAGACATAAAGACACCACAGCTTACCCACTTTCATTAAAGAAACAAACCCTTTATTTTGGACAATTAACTAAGAAGCCAATCATCAAGTCTGGCCTCCTTTAGCCCACTGGGAGTATCATGCTCTGTAGGGAAACAGAACAAAGAATTCAAGGCTGCACCAGAAAGGCTGGCCAGTGACAGCACCGACTGCATGCCCAACGATGGATTTCTCCACCAAGCCTATGGGAGACGACTGGGCTCAATACTGTGCGGCTCTGGTGAGGTAAGCAAGCGACTGTTCTCCTTTCTCAGTGCTATGCAGAAGATGCTGCACGGAAACAGTGAACTCAGTGCACACACCCCACTGGCACGCAAGATAACGCACATCTGCAGAGTAAGGCTCACATGTTATGACCACAACATTCAACTCTGCAGTTTGGCCATAAACACTGGGGAAACCATAATGGGTTCTGGAGAACCTCTGGGAAATAATGATCTGCAACATCTCTATTACATGGTTAATAAAATGTGTATTTTCAATTTGCAGAGGTTGAAAGCAGATTAGTGGTTGCCAGGAGCTGGGTAGGGAGGATATGCGGAGAGACTGCTTAATGGCAAAGGTACTTACTTTTGATGAAAATGTTAGCAATGAGACAGGCAGTGGTTGTACAACAATATGTGTTCTTAATTAAATGCCACTGAATTGTACTAGACTTACAGGGGATACCTCGTTAAGTTATGTAAATGTCCAAGCACTATGCTGTACACTTTATATAATATTGAATGTCAATTATAATTGAAAAAATGATAAAAAGAAACAAAACACATTTTAAAATGTAAAAATAGTCCTGGTCAGTGTGGCTAAGTTGGTTGGAGCATAGCTTGGTAAACCAAAAGGCCTGGGGTTTGGTTCCCAGGTGGGGTGCTCCCTGTCCTGGGTCGAGGCAAGAACAGCAGGTGTTTCTCTCTCCCATCAGCCCTTCTCTCCTCTCTCCTCCTCCCTTCCCCTCTCTCTAAAATCAGTGAGCATGTCCTTGGTAAGGGTTTTAGGAAGAGATAAGGATTTTAAAAAGACATTAAAATAAAATGAAGGCGTTAATTCCATGTGAATCTTACCTCAATTTTTTTTTTTCAAAGATTTTATTATTTCCAGAGAGAGGGGGAGGGAGAGAGGCAGAGAGGGAGAGAAACATCAATGTATGGTTGCCTTTCACCTGCCTCCAGCCACAGACCTGGCTGGAGACCTGGCTTGCAAGCTGGTTATGTGCCCTGGCAGGGAATCGAACCAGTGCCCTTTGAATTCACAAGCCAGTGCCAATCCACTGAAACACACCAGCCAGGAATTACCTCAATTTTTAAAAACTTGAGGTGTTTCAGGATCCCACACCCAACTCAGTAAATTAACACTTACATTAAATCCTTTGTTCTCTAGTAGGAGTGCTACAAAAGGTGTTGTTAGCTAACGAAAGATGTGAGGGAGGGAAGAGTTCTTTAGGAACCGCACACTAAAACCACTAGAGTTCTACAAATCCCTCTGTAACTTGGCTAACAGCTATATTAATACAAGTGGTTCCAGGCGGGAGACTCCAAAGCCAGTCAACTTAGAGAAGAAAAGGAGAAGCTCCTCATAGTTACAGCCTGGGCAACAACTTTACACGAGACTGCCCTGGGCAAAAAGGCTCTTCAATACCTTAGCTAAATGTTTCAGGTTCTACATCAGAAGCTTTCACCAAGAAACCAAATTTATATAAATCTCTCAGTACACTGGTAACTATTAAGTTATTTCAATCTCATTATTCACTTATTCAAAAACTAAGTTATTTAGACAGAAGTTTTGTTGTTTTAAACTCCCAGGAAGTTCTTCTGATACTAATGGTTGAACATGATGGAGTATATTACCCAAACACGTTGGAATAAATTACACTTTACATGCAAGACACAGATGGTGAAGATGAAGATTCAAACAGCCAACATACACACTTACTGTTTTGGAAATCAAGATGAGAAACTGCTTACCCTGTTGCTAAGGACCTTCTGAACAGGCTCAGAATCATCAAACACAACGAAGCCAAAATTGGGTAACTTCCCACCACTGTTAATGCGCAGCTCCACCACATTCCCATAATCTGCAAGTGAAATAGAAATTTTCAAATACCTCATGATAGCATTTCATTTATATATTACATGCACACTATCCAATAAGACATGGCTACAGAGCACTTGAAATGCGGCTAGTCCGAAACAAGATGTGCTGTTAAGTGTAAAAAACACATGACTCTGAAAACTGAGTAAAGAAAAATGCGTACCATCTCAGATATTTTTACATGTTGATATGACGGTTTAGACACTGTGTTAGATGATTACATATGTGACTCATCTTCTACTTCTACTGGACAGTGCTGCATTTGATGAATTTATGTTTAAAACTCAGTCACCTACTTTGAAAGAAATCTTTAAGCTCTGATTTATCCACCTCGTGAGGCAGATTGCCAATGAAGAGCTGGTGACTGTCAGGGTGCCTCACAGTTCTTCGGGGCTCAACATCACCTTGCTCACCAGCCTCACGGACTTAAGAGAAACAAAAACAGAAATGAGAAACAAAGACCTTTCAGTGACCATTCCACTCCATCATTTTCTCTCTATCCTACATACAGGTAATTCTAACAACCCCACAATTTTGTAAGTAAGCAAGTATTAGGCACCTCCCCACCAAAAAGGCAAGTTCCCACCCTGAAAGCCCCTGAATTGGAAAAGCCCCTTCTGTGCTCTCACTTGGCCTCGGTCCCCTCTGCGAAGGAAGGTTTATTCGTTGTTCGCGAACCCTCTGATCCCTCTGCGGCCGCTGCGGTGGGATCTGAGACTCAGGCTTCGACTCCGGACGAGGCTAAAAAAAGTGTAAGTTAACTTTTGTGTAAAAACAAAGCAAGCTTACTTTTTTCCTGGGAAGTTTCTTAGCGAAAAATAACAAAGATTAAACTGGAAAACAACAATTCTCTCTAACGCACAAAAACATCATTAAAAACCACCTTTTACCCTTCTCCTCTGTCCTACATGTCAGTCCCCACCTTGTCAAAACCTCTATGAAACATTACTTGAAATATAACTAAATGTGCCTTAATACAGCTTAATTAGAAACTCACCTGGGAAGCTGGTACTTTGACAACATGAGGTGGTATCCCAGTAACCGGAACAGCTCCACTGGGTGGAAGGTTCTTACTGGTCACAGATGCCCAGGAAAATGTCTAAGGTACATAACATCAACACCAGCTGATTATTACACCATATAGTAAAACAACATAAAAACAATCAGCTTCTGATTCTTGTACGTAATATATGTATTACATTTTCATAAGTAGGACAGAATTTATAAGTATCCTGAGATTCTGTCCTCCCCCATATACAAATTCAGCACTAAAATTTCTTGGTACAAACACAGGTTCAATTACACCAACTTTAGAACTACCTTGAAACACCTTTTCAATCCACATCAAAATCACCAGATTCTGTTACTTAACTCTTAATTATCTTCTTTCCCATCTCCACTGCCATGATCCTAAACCAAAATATCACTGTCCCACTCCAGAATTACTGTAATAGCCACCTAACAACTACTACCCATCCATTCTCAACCCAACCAACTTACTTTCTGACTTGTAAGGTGAAGTCATCTCACTGTTTCTTTCCTACTTCCTAGCTAAAGGAGAGCCCAACAACCCTATCCACTTTACGGCACTTCCTGTACCTAGAACAATGCCTCCTACCACATAGGCACTTAAATTAACTGGCAGACACATATAAATGTTATCATAAGAATTCTGACCCCATATATACAGCACTAAAAGATATTCCTTCAAAGTATCAAGTGTAAAGGTTCTGTGAGTAAGTTAACATCATCCTGATATGGCTTAGGGGCAAAAAGCAAGCTTCAAAATTTTGAAGTCAGGTATTCTAATTAGAAAAGTAGTTATATTTCAGCAGTTTGCTTCTACTCCTACTATAAAGTTATCCTTAATTACATTTCATAGAAAAAGGTAGGAAAATGTTGTCTCATATTGTTTTTTTAAAGATACATTACCACTTGTTATAACAAGCATATGATTTGTAATTTAAAAGGTGATGGGTTGGTGATATGCTGATAAAATAGTACCCGGCATTTCTGGACTATTATGGGGGTGGGGGGAGCTACTTCCGACTTTATAAAGCAATCAGTGTGCATTTCTTATCTGAGGCATGGCTCAGTGTTTAAGAAACTCTCCTGAAGCACCAATGTGAAAATGAACCAACCAAAGTCAACCAGCAGTACTAAAGGAGCCTTCTGATTTTAAAGATAAACTAGAAAGAGGTAACAAAGAAGCCACGCTGCACACCCGCAGGTCTTCCTGCGCAGCCTGAGCTGCGTCCGCGGGCGCTGGAGAAGAGCTCTTGGGAGCGTCCTCAGGAGCAGGCTCCTCCAACGCGGGCTCACACTTCTCCTCCTGGACCTCAGGTACGGGCTCCTGCTCCGCTTCCGCTTCCGCTTCTGGATCAGGCTCCGGCTCGGCAACAGGCTCCTCTAAATGTTCTTCCAAGTCATTGCTTAACAGGAAAATTTGAGAAATATCATTCTGCCTGCATTGACTTAGCAAGAAATTCCCAAGTACTTATTATCTATAAAGACCTGAACCTCAACAAGATCCAAGAAATACATGTCTTGAGTATTAAAATGACAATTTTTTAAAGAAGCACTCATGAGCAAATCTTAAATACAATTAGATTGGTTCAATTCTCATCAGCAAATACATCAAAATGGACCAAAATAAACTAAACCAGTTTCTCAGAATCCCAAGAACTATGACAATTTACCTCTCACACATCACAAACTCTCTGTGAGGGAGGAGGGCAGGTGGGCGGTCAATGGGTCCAGTTTCCGTTTTGCAGGATAGGAAGTTTTAGAGCTGTGTTATACAACCATGTGCAGATACTGAACACTACCACACAGTACACTTTAAAATGACTCAGAAGGTAAATTTTGTTAATGTGGTTTTACCACACACCAAAAAAACCTTTCATAATAGAAGAAAGACATTAATTATGATTATGATTCCGAATAGCTCTTATACTTCCACATAAATCAAGTCTGTTAAAGCCGCAGGTGTTTTTCTTCCTGAAATGCTAATTCAGTAGATCAATGGTATGACCATCAATCATTTTCAACCAGCAACCCAGGTGGATACTGTGGTTAGTTCATCATTACACCCTGAGAAACATTTGAATTTGTCCTTTAAGTATTGAATATTAACCTTACTGGTATCACATGACAATAAGTAAACATTGTATTAATTTCTATTTCTATCATGAATGCATTTCTGTTCTGGTTGAAGTTGGGGGAAAAAAACCCAAAACATTAAAGATATAGTAATGCATTTATTGTCTTGAGTTAATGAAAACTCTTTACTGCTACAAATCACATCTGAATTTCTATCAATTTATGCCTGATCTCTAAATAAGCCCTTGCACACTTATACACATCCCACCCCAAGCACTTAATGCAGTGGCTTGATGTGTTAATTAGTAAGAAATCCTGACACTTTTTCCCTTACCACCCAGAAAAAACTAAACCAAAAACCAAATGGTAAATACTACTTAAGAAGTCTTCATAGTGCAAACTACATTAAACAGATTATAGATTTTTGGAAGCCCAAAGGATACCAAAAGTGAAACCTTTCTTTGGCAAATTATCATTATTTTCTGAGATAATTCTGAGGAACACATGACTCATTCCAACAAAGACTGGGCAACCCAAATTCTCATGCAGCTTTTGATAGATGAGCAAAGTTGTCCTTACCTGACAGTCTGATCATAGAAAGTTCCAGAATCATCAGGTACCACCTCAGGTGTTTGCTGTCTTTCTTCTGGTTCCTCCACTTCTTCCTCCGATTCTAAGAAAACAGATGTACAGTAGTACTTGGTGCTTACTTAATTCGCACTGTTTATCATAATTAAAAAGGCAACAAAATAAGGAAAGCTCATAAAATGATGATGACATAGTGTTTAAGGACAGAGCAAAGGCAACTGCAGTGTCAGGATAGGCATCTGAAGTCATACTGCCAGTAATCCAATACAGGCTCCTCGCAGACATCAGCCATGCAGCATGTCCTCATCTATTGAATGCGAACAGTGCCTCAGGTACTTAACTACATCGCTGTTGTATTATGTAATAAACATACAATGCTTAGAATCATCTCACCACACAGAAATTGTTCTGAGACAATTATCCATGGGCCTCTTGTGTTTTTACACATCTTACAATTGAGGCAATGGCTACCCTGTATTCCAGACTATCTTTAAAGAACATTTACATAGCAAATAACCTTGGAAAAGACTATGCTCCTCCAGAGCCAAGGGCAGGTATGTTTACTGCCCATTCTAAAATATCCGGGTTTCCCCAAAGTCCTTCATTCCACTTAACTTCTTGTCAAATGTGTTGCCTCTCGGATGCAGCAATCATATTGGCGCCTGGGACCCCAGGCTCTGGACACCTATCATGACCCACGAGTGGACAAGCACTTCCCTTCACCTCCTCTGACAGACAGTTAGCAAGCAGACAGAACCCAAAGGCTCAATGTCCCTTTTACAGCAAGAAGCTATCAGTGCGGTCACAGCCCCAAAGATCTGGGTTCCGAATGCTTGAGGGGGATGTTAGGTAGGACAGAGAGCAAACCAAGGCAGGGAGGAGGAGGGAGACAAGTCTCGTCCACTAACTCAGCAGTCCTGAGCCTGGTCCAACAATACTGCCAGGCAACACCGTGCAACATGGCAGGAGGGCAATCCTTGAAATTCTATGTATCCTTTCCATTGTTTGGGAAAGAAAGCCTTGAAACTGTGCTTCCCCCCAAGGCCGGAAAGGACAAAAAGGGTGGAAAGGGCCCACAGTGCCCAAAGGAAAAAGCCCATCATTACCCTCTGGGTATTCATGCCTCCCCTACCCCCAAAGCTGGTACTGCCTTTCCCCGTCAATCAATAAGTAACTTCTTCGTCTTCCCCACATCCTGCCAACTATGCAACTTCTCACCCAGCACAAAGGACTCGCTCCCTCTGGCCACCCAGCTCAGGAGTACCTGGCTCCGGACTGGCTCCGGACTGGCTCCAGCTGCCCCTGCCCTTCCCTTTCTCTCCTGCCTCAACAAGGCCCATTCTCTTCCATGAGAACATATAACCAATAAACCCTGCTTGCTTGCATGATAAAAATTAAAAATAAAAGTAAAGGATGTGGGTTCTATAAACTTAAGGTTCCATTCTTGTAATGCACCCTGTTCCCATACTGGTATCATTTGGACTTCAATGTCCTGTGGAAACTGTGACAAAAGTGCTAATACTTTTGCTGTAATAACTTGACTACTTCTGATTCAGGAATTCTATGTCTTCTACCAATATCTATGAAGATGACTAAGCTGTTAGCTTCAGGTAGATTAAAAACTCAGGCCCGTCATGTCTTGACAAGTGGAAGTTACTAATGAAGAATCAGATTATAAATGAAAATATTTAAGAAACCTATATTCTGAGTCATCTGATGCCATCAAAATCATTTCGGCAAGTAACTTACCCTCCTGAGGCTCAGTGCAAAGGCCACCAAAGACCTCGTCTTGGTATCTGAAGATATCATTGTGAACATAGAACTTATTTGCAACGGAGCCCTGCAATGCCAACAACAAGTTTTTAGTTATGCAGCACTTTCAGCAAGCCAAATCGCCCTACACCAGTGGTCCTCCAGTGAGGGCATCATTCCCTCCCACCCTGCCCAAGGAGCCACTTGGCAGTCTCTGAAGGCACCTCAGTGTTCACAACAAGGCATGCAGCAACTGACAATTACTGAGTACAGTGCGGGGACGCTGCTAAACATCCTTCAATACACAGTGCAGTCACCCACAGCTAAGACTTATTCAGCCCAAAACATTAAATAGTGCCAAGACTAAAAAGCGCTGCTCTACATTATGGCTATTAAAAACTACACTCAAATACATGGCTGGCTTTAAATACCACCAGATGGATATCCCAAAATTGATAAAGCTTTTCATATATAAGATACCACAGTCCACATCTCACTTCATTTCTTGAATACCTATTGCCAACTGTGACAGATTCTAAATTCCCTAAATCTGTATCCAATACTACTGATATAAGCATTCAAGGGTAGTGTAGCTGAAAAGGATAGCCTACACTGGATCAAGACACTCTTGAATCTAAATCCAACTATGACAACTACTACAAGTCAGTTATTCACCTTCTAAGGCTGCTCCCTCATCTGTAAAAATGGATGCCACTCCATTCCTTAGAGCTCTGAGTATTAAATGAGATATTTATGTAACAATGCACTATACAAAGGTAATGTTGGATTGTTCCTTTCATGCCCCATATAGTCCTGTGCATATTTAGAAGTCCACCAACAATTTTACACTGCAGATAATCTAAGCCTTCCTCTAAAAATCCTTACTAAAATTATGTCATAATTTTTCAAAGATAACCAAATTATTTTATATTCAAACAATAAAATGATAGGGGTTTTAGGTTCACTCTCCTGAACAGAAAATTATCTAATGGTAATGCTAGAGACAACATTTAATCAGCAAGTCCTTATTGAACCACTTCCACAAGCTTATGTAGATAGGCTTCCTGCCATGGTTCAGTCTGGACCAGTTGGGAAAAAAGCACAGATGCAATTATTCAACATAAATCTGTGGTCCTTTCATGATAAGCATAATAAAAGAACCAGGGCTCCTTGAAAAGAAAAGCAGATTCCAGGGCTAGAGCTGGGGCTGGGGTTGGCGCTAGACCTGGGGCTCGGGCAGGGACAATTCTAGGTGAGCCTGAAACATCTTGTGCCACAAAGTTAAAAGTGCTTGTATATTTACGTACACACATACGTACACACTTGTGTGTGTACAAAAACACAGAAGCCAGCTTAAAGAAGTTCACACCATGTCTGGGACATTTTAAATATCGATATAGTTAGCAATGGATTAAATCCATTAAATAAACAAAGACTCCATGAATGAGAACAGGAGAAAAGACAAAATTCTTTACAGTAGAATACCAACTAGTAAGTGTAGAATGATAGAATCAGGTAGTCATTTGTAACCAGACTAGCAGCTGGTTCCAGCAAGAATCATCAGTGAGTGCAAAAGCTGGTATACGTAAGTTTGATGAAGAGGGTATTTGCACAGTCTCAAAGAATCACCCACAATTTACTTACTAATGAGAAAAATAAAACTACTAACACCATAGTGGCAAAACCTGCTTGTTCATCACCTTAACTAAGTGATCAAAGTTAATTTCACTAATAGGAAGACTAATGAGTCTACAGGAAACAGCCAACCAATGAATACAATAAAAAAAATTTTTTTTTAAAGATTAAAGGAATCAAGAGCCTCCCTAATGTGAGCACTGGAAGACACGTATGTGCATAACCTCAATCTAGTCACAAGTATCAGACAAGGCATTCTACAAAGTAACTTGTTCATGCTCTTTCTAAAATGTCATTGCCATGAAAAACAAAACATTAAATAATTCAGATAAAAGGAGATTAAAAAGAGATGAGGTATAATCCTTGGTCAATCTTGGACAGGGAGGTGGGGGTGGGTATTACTGTAAAGGACATTATTGGAAAGATAACCAAAATTTACATGTGGATTACAGATAACTGTATTACATCGATACCTCAGGAATCTGTATTATACGGTAGTGTGGAAGATAGCTCTTCAGTTTCAGAAAATGCTCAAGCATTTGATGATGACTAAGCATGGTAGCTCCAACTTACTATCAAAAGGTTTAGAATTTTAAATGATAGGTTAATAGAAAAGGAATTATAAATCCTGGCTGGTGGCTCAGTGGATAGGAGCTGGCCTGAGAACCCAAAGGTCGCTGGTTCGATTCCCAGCCAGGGCACATAACCAGGTTGCAAGCCAGGTCTGTAGCTGGAGGCAGGTGAAAGGCAACCATGCACTCATGTTTCTCTCCCTTTCCTCTTCCCTCCCTGCCCTTCTCTCTGAAAATGATGAATAAAATCTTTTAAAAAGAAAAGTATGGCCCTGGCTGGCGGCACAGTGGATAAGACACCAGCCTGCGAACTCGAAGGTCACTGGTTCGATTCCCAGCCAGGGCACATAACCAGGTTGCAAGCCTGGTCTCCAGACAGGTCCGTGGCTGGAGGCAGGTGAAAGGCAACCATACATTGACGTTTCTCTCCCTCTCTGACTCTCTCCCTTCCACTCTCTCTGAAATAATAAATCATTAAAAATAATTATAAATGTGTGGGCAAGTGTTGACAGTAGCTCTAGGTAAAGAGTATATGGGAGTTGTTTATTACTACAACTTTTCGGTAAATGTGAAACTTCAAAATGAAGAGATTTTAAAGATGCACAACCATTCGTTGTTTCTTTTTTCATACCTCAGGAGCAAGGACAAACGTCTGCATGAACCTCCTCAAAGCCTGGTTGTTATTAGAGAGCAAGCCCATCACCTGGACCACCACACCATCGTTCAGAGTGGCGTGAGCATCAACGTGTCGAATCTTAGTGTGGCAATTGGTGAAGTTCTGGGACATTACTTTCCTATGGATTTCCTACGAAATGGAGGAACGGGTTAATGCCTTACATTTCACATAATCTCCAACAACAACAACACAATCTTTCCAATATAACACAGAATTTGCATGTTTATATTACACAGACCTTACTGTGACTTGTCTTCATACATGTATAAAGAGCACCCACATTTATTTGAGTCCAACTGATATGCCAGGGAGCAAGACCTCAAATGCTCCCCTAATTTGCTTTCATGTAGCATGCTCCTTGGGACCACCCTCAGCCTTTTAAAATAATGTCCTCGATAACATACCGAAAAAATGTTTCCAAGAGATGATCTCCATGCTAAAACCAACTACCTCCTACTATAAAAGACCTTCAACATATATCATACAAAAGGAATACATGTGACATTGTAAGCATTTCAAAAACTACCATATTAAGTTACTGAATACCTAACTTTCTACAACACTGAGAAAGTTGATCTTTAAATACCAGCAAATCTATTAAGCACGCATCTACCTCAACTTCAGGGATCATTTCTAGTTGCTTCACAGCCCACATAAAGCCTGGCATGCTTACTTTCTGTCCGTAGACCGCATCCGCTGGCTTTCCATTTGAATCCAATCCACCATGGACATAAGAGGAGTTCTTTCCATAAAATCTGTGAAACGGAAATATAATTTAATTGCCATCTTCAAGTATCCTAAGACCAGGCACTTATTTTTCATGTTTGATACCTCACTGCCTAACTCGCAGATTCTTGGAAGTAGGAATGTGCTTCTCTTTCATCTCTGTACGCAACCCTAGATTCCTGCCCTACGTGTCAGTAAGTGTTGCTCAATGGGGGGATGTGGTCAATGAGGCAGAGCACTTATTTTATTAAGTCAAAACTTCCAAGGTTTTAGGGTAGGATGATCATGTTGTGAAGGATCTTGTAAGTTCATGGTAGTAAGGCCACTTAACATAAAACGAAAGTTCCTGTTTTCACAAGAAGAAAATAGGCAGTTTTAACATAGTTGAGGACACCTATAGTCTCCACAGACTCGGAGAGTCCTTTTATACCTAAGAACACACCTAAGAAATTCCATTAAAACCCAGTAACTCATCATGCAAGTGGGTTTTAGGAGTCGTTTTCAATAATTTTTGCTGATGAATGACAAGCTGTTGACTTTAATTCCCATAGCTTTCATTTTTTAGCCTCAATTGCTTGGTTTTCATTACAATATTTTACTGGATCAGGAAAGCCAACACAGGGTTAACCACACTGGAAGGATTTGACATCTGTATTCCAGATAAACGATTTTTCACAAATAAGGCCACACATGCCATTCTACATCCCGACTCTGCCTCCCCTCCCCAACCCCAATAGCAGGGAAGTTCGGGGCCCGCAAGAACCCAAGAATACCCTTTCATTGTTCAAAATTATTGAAAAGTTGCAACGTTAGCCAATAAAATCAGTTCATGGCTGGCTAAGCCACTTTTCATTATAACTAAGTTATACTTTAGAGATGAAATGTGAAAAAGCGGACATATGAATGTATTTGGTTAGTTTCTTTCAACTCCATCATCTCCTTTTCCAATTCAAATTTACCGAACTTCCAAGGGCACAAAATAAAATTTTGACCTAAAACACAACAAAAAGGGAACATGTTTGTAGACTTTTCCTATTATTAACAGTCACATGAACATCAACAAATTTTTAACTCCTTAATAGCTTTCTCTGCAAAATGAGGTTAACTCTCCCACAATGCCTAACTAAAAAAACTTTTGGAAAAGATCAAGAGGAAACAGGTGAAAATGTTTTGGAAACTGTAAAGTCTTTAAAAAAAAGATTTTCTATTTTCACAGTAAGGACTCAAAGTCACATTTATAAGGGAACCCTCCCACACTGCTGGTGGGAATGTAAAATTGGTGCAGCCACTATGGAAAACATTATGCAAGTTCCTCAAAATACTAAAAATAAACCTACCATATCACCACTTATTTGTCAAGATATACGTACCCCTGAATTCACCACAGCATTATTCACAATAGCCAAGACACAGAAACAACCTAAGTGTCCTCTGATGGATAACTGGATATAGAAGTAGTACATGTATACAACTGAATACTACTCAGCCATAAAAAAGATAAAATACAGCCATTTACAACATGAATGGGTCTTGAGAGTATTGGGCTGGGTGAAATAAGTCAGATGGAAAAGAGTAAGAACTATGATTTCACTCATACGTGGGATATAAAACAGAGCAATAAACCAACAAACTAATAAAGACAAACATAATAATGGTGGTTACCAAAGGATAAGGGTGTAGGAAAGATGAAGATGGTAAGAGGTCAAATACACAGTAACAAAGGAGACTTTAGGTGGTAAGCACAAAATGGAGTATACAGGCGTTGTGTTATAAAGCTGTACACCTGAAGTTTACAAAATGTTATTAACCAACGTTACCCAAACAAATTTAATTTTTAAAAATTGAATACAGTAAAAAGAAAAAAGTATAAATTTTCTTTTGCATCTAATAATCATACGTGTTATCCAATATACAAACTGGTGAAAGTACACAGGAAAAACAGTTCTTGTCAAGCAAATACACATTTTGGAATTTCTAAGAATTTCAACAAGTCGACATGAATATACTTAAGAGTTATGTATAATGAAGTGCTGTTTATAAGGAGAAATAATAAAAGCACTCAGCAAGGGATTAAGGTATGCTACATCTCCATATAAACAAAAATTTTGGACACAAAAATTAATGTGAAATATGTATAGTCCATGTAGAAAGACCCCAGATTATCAAATAAAAACTCTAAAAGACAGTATGTTAAAATGTTTGCATATATGTAGAAAAACTGTTAGCATGGATTCACATCCATGTTTATTTCATTACCTGCTTTAATTTATAACAAACATGTATTATTTCCATTAAAAATGGAAAACCCAATTTAAAAAAGCACAGCATCACAAAAATGTTAATAAAAGAACGGCTTTCAATCTCCTTCAATACATTCCTAACTAATTAATTCAGGACTCACCAAAAACAGCACAACAAAAAAGGGAACAAAAGTATGAATATTACACCTTTACAACTTCAGGTATTATTTTTCGGATAATGTATAAGTTTCGGTAACTTAAGTCTAATTTTTTTTTTAAGATTTTATTCATTATTTTCAGAGAGAAGAACAAGGAAGGAGGAAGAAAGGGAGGGAAGCATCAATGTATGGTTGCCTTTCACCTGCCTCTAGCTGAGGAAGGACCTGGCTGGAGACCTGGTTATGTGCCCTGGCTGGGGAATCGAACCAGTGACTTTTGGGTTTGCAGGCCGGTGCATCCACTGAGCCCCACCAGCCAGGGTCTAATTCTAATTTTTAAATTTTAATTGTATATTCTGATTAAAATGTATTGTTTTAACCACCATAACTCATTGGTACTTATTCAAAGCACTATTATGCAACAACCCTACAAGGTGTCTGATGAACAGGAGAATTTCAAGGGGAAGCGCCCACAAGGATGAACAGGGTTGGGTGACGTAGGGAAAAGCCTGTACCTGTGCAGCATGTCCGGCGCCTGGTTCAGCAGCGTGTAATACTGTCTCACGAACTCCCGCCCGACCAGCAGGGGACTAGGCTTCTCCATAACCATTGCTTTGGTCAATTCAACCTGAAAAAAAAAGTTAAAGATGTTCAACCAGAAAGATCAAGTATTACACAAAGGAAAAATGTAGCAGAGGAGAAGACAATCATTTAGCTAAAACCAACTCAAAAGTAAAAGATCACTTCAGAAATTCTTGGTTTTAGGAGAAGAGACATAGGAATCTCTGAGACAACTTTCAACATACCAACATCTGAATCATGGGGGTGCCAGAAGGAGAAGAGGAAGAGCAAGAAATTGAAAACTTACTTGAAAAAATAATGAAAAATATCCCTAATTTGGAGAAGGAAATAGCCATGCAAGTCCAGAAAGCACAAAGTCCCAAACAAGTTGGACCCAAAAGAGGAACACAGCAAGAGTCATCATAATTAAAATGCCAAAGGTTAAAGATAAAGAGAGAATCTTAAAAGCCCAAGAGCATAGCAGAGCAGTTACTTACAAAGAAGTTCCCACAAGACTATCAGTTGATTCCTTAAAAGCAGCTTTGCAGGCAAGAAGTGGGAGACAAGAACTACTCAAAGTGAATACTTCCAGGGATCATTGGGAGGGGTAAAGGGAAGAAAGGGGGAAGAAATGGTGAGGGATCAAGAAGCATAATTGGTAGGAACAAAATAGGGTGATGTTAAGAATAATTTAGGAAAAAGTGAAGCCAAAGAACGCACATGCATGACCTACGGACATGAACTAAGGCGGAGAGAACTGATGGAGGGAAGGGAGTACTGGGCGCAGGAGGGCAAAGGGAAAAACACTGGGACAACCGTTAACAGCATAATCATTAAAATACACTTTAAAAAATTTTAAATCTTGGTTTTAAAAAGAAATATTCTACAAAGTCCCGCAGACCAGGAGAGACTTCATGTATTCGAATTTATTGCAATCAGCTAAATACTAGGAGAAAAAAAAATACTACGAAAAATTAATTCATCATTATTTCCAATATTCAATTTTCTTAACGCTAAATACAAGAACCCAGCCCTAGCTGGTGGCTCAGTGGATAAGGTGCCAGACTGCAAACCCAAAGGTCGCTGGTTCAATTCCCAGTCAGGGCATATAACCAGGTTGCAAGCCAGGTCTCCAGCCAGGTCCGTGGATGGAGGCAGGTGAAAGGCAACCATACATTGATGTTTCTATCTCGCTCTCCCAGCCTCTCTCCCTTCCCCTCTCTCTAAAAATAATAATACAATCTTAAAAAAAAAAAAAAGAACCTCAAAGGTACATATCTAACATGCTTTCTATCACAATTTCCCTATATTATTAAACCCAGTTATAAGAGTACCAATATGTTCTTATCTATGGGATTATTTCATTAACCATTCCATAGATATGAGGGTCATAAAATCAAACATTAAATATAGCTTAGGCACACAGGTACATCGCATCACATTTTTTAGTTGAACTAAATCAAAGAAATATTTGATTTTTATAAATGAAACCAACAAAAACTAGAAGTTTTAAAGATGTTTAATTTATTCTATAATGGGACCAAAAATAACCTGAAAATAATATGGGTTAAAGCTAATAAAACAATTTTTACTCAACAAAACAATCCCTACCACATCAAAATAATGATTAAGTTACTACCTTTAAGTGTTAAAGTACCTGACAAATATTAAGTCCTCAATTATTATCAGTTTTTTTTTTTTAAGGTTTTTTATTTATTTATTTATTTATTTATTGAGAGGAGAAGGGAGGGAAAAAGGGAGAAAAACAGCAATGTACAAGATACACAGATTGGTTGCCTCTCATACACACCCCAACTGGGGACCTGGCCCTCAACCCAGGCATGTGCCCTGACTGGGAATCGAAGTGGTGACCTTTTTGTCTGCAGGCCAGCACTCAACCTACTGAGCTACACCAGCCAGGACGTCACTTATTATATTAAAAGAAAACTTAGTAAGAACCTATGCACACCTATGTTCATAGTGGCACTATTTACAATAGCCAAGTGCTGGAAACAGCCTAAGTGCCCATCAGTGGATCATTGGATCAAAAAACTTTGGTACATTTACACAATGGAATTCTATATAGCAGAAAGAAAGATGGAACTTGTACCCTTTGCAACAACATGGATGGAACTGGAGAGTATTATGCTTAGTGAAAGAAGCCAGTCAGTGAAGGACAAATATCATATGATCTCACTCATTACGGGACAATAATGAGCAAAACTAACAACAAGCAAAACAAAATCAAGTATATGAATACAAGGAATAGGCCTTCAGTGGTCAGGGGGAATGGGGTTGGGGGGAGGGGGGAGGCAGAGGCAAAGAAGGGGAGCAGCTTAGACAAGAACCTAGTATAAAGGAACCATGGACATGGACAACAGGTGGGATTGACTTTGGGGGGAATGGGTGGGTGGGGAG